>JASAND010007617.1:0-18298 GCA_030248195.1 Trissonchulus latispiculum | reverse complement strand
TCACAGCCAACTTGATTATAATCAGTGACCATGATTGGAAAGCCGCGACAATTGCGAATATTTCCAACTTTCACCTTCATATATATCTGGAAGTTACCGGTATGAAATACAATCTCGATAAACAGGAACTGTGGCTGTCCCCCAACCAAAGAGAAAATGTATTCATTTCTCCTAAAGCCTGTGACGATGATGAACTGAAGATCACAGCCAGCCACCAAGGAATTGTGGCTGAGACGAAAACTGTAAAGGTATAGTCATGCCAATCAGCAGCAAATTCAGTGAAAAAGTTTCGGGGAATATAACCAATACCAATGGAAACATCACAATAATAAACGGATCTGGTTCAGCAGAACAAAGGCTGGAGGTGTTGAAGTTACCATGTCAAAAGAGGCAATTGAAGTTCAGGTTGAAAAAGGTTTCTAAGTAAGCGGCTTCTTAAGCAACTTATATCTGTACTTACATTACTGCAATTTTTATTAACATAGCATAGTGCTACGGCCATAATTTGAAAAAACCAAAAATTTAAAGTTATAAAGCATGAAAACCCGCTTTTTGGGAAGCTTCCGAGCCCGGTCGACGGTTCGTTCAGTAAAAATGAAACGGAGTTTAGAACAAAGTGTCTAGAAAGATGTTTGTCAACTAAAACAATAAAGGCTCAGTATAAGACTATGTGATTATGACATTATGTGTGAAGTAAAATGAATGTAATTATTATTGCCTGGTACACTGCCACCAAAGCAAACTGGACAACAAGAATGAATCTGAGCTTTCTGGCTGGGTCTAAAAATAAATACCGGTGTCATGGGAAAAATTTTCCGCCGTGAAAACTTTTCCCCCGGGAAAATTTCCCTAAGGAATTATTTCCTCCTGAACACTATCACCACAGATTGTCAAAACTATTCTGCTGGTTGTATTAATTGATTTTACAACTGATTGTGTTGCGTTAAGGGCGCCCCTGTGGTGCGTTAGGAGGCTTTTCAACTAAGAACACTGGTGCATTAGGGGGCCAGCTCTGTGCGTTATGGCGCCCGGTATGTGCGTTAGGGCGGTCGGTGTGTTCGTTAGGGCGCCTTAAAAAGTACACTACGTATATACAACTACTTATAGTCAATCGTAATTGAGTATAGTGAAAAAGACAATCTTTCACAGTCGCTTCGAGGGAACACTTCAGTAAATGTTGAATAGGCAGCTTCTTCAAAATCAAAATGTGCATACTGTAGAGCACCAATGCTTCCGAATTTCTGATGAACCCTAATATTTGTCTGTAGGTAATAGCAAGCCGGTCCGGAGCTAGTACATGCACAGCAGGAATACCTTCTCCCTGGCGAAACCCAAAATAACGTAGAGCTGTCCGAAGTCAAAATCGGTGATAATTGGTAATTGGTCCACGTTTTTCAACGAAAAAACAAGCATGGTTTCAGGGAAGTCGACAGATTCAAACAAAATTGCCTGACCTCCATATTTAGTAACGCCCTCACGGGATTCTCCAAGGTCTTTAACGTTAACAGCAATTAACATTAACAGTTTTGAAGCTGAACAAAAGCTAGAGATTCTGCGACTACAAAACCAAAAGAGGCAACTTAAATTCAGACTGAAAAAGGCCATATAAGCGTCTTCTTAAGGTGGTGATTCCTTTTGGGCACATATTGTTATTTGGCGGCGTAAATCAAGATGAAATTTGATGAAACTTTCCGAAATAAGTTCCTTTAGAGTTCTAGCACCCTCCGCGCAATCCCCATTCAAAAATTCGAGATTTCCGGTTAGAGTGGTTTTTCCAAATTTCTGAACGTTTGGCATTTGCTATACAGTTATGACTATAGTCATTCGAAAGATCTCATTGAGCTTCACATTTTTGCTTTTTAAAGCAAGTTTCTAGCTTTTCTCTACCGTGAGATATAGCCGTTTTTCTTGTTTTGGTGTCGAAAACTTGTCATTTTTGCAGAAATCAAATAATACAACATTTCTTGAACTACGCAAGCCATAAAATGAAACTAAAGGCGTCGATCTGAAGGTCTCACAGGGACAAATTATCCGACGCATGATCGTCTTCCAACTGCTATCCTGTAGGCTGCTATCATAAAAAATGTAGTTTTTGCAAAACCACGACCAATTTTTTTCCAAAGATTGTGGAGCATTCACCATGCAATCTGGAGGGCTGCTACTGAACAAATGTGTTCTGCACAAATATACCCAGGGACGATTTTTTAGTTGCCCCGATTGCTGCTTTCCAGCTAACGTAATCGTTCGACAAATTTGGAAAAAGTAGGCAAAATCCAGGTTATGCTCACATTTCAGCTTATTTCTCTATAACGAAGAGCAATTTCACAATAAATAAAAAATCGTCCCCAGCTATTTGATGGAGGTATCGAATGATATAACCGATGTCTCGCGAAAAAATTTACCTGAGTCTGCAAAAATTCTGGAAAATTTTACTTCTTCTAAAATGTGTTAAAAATATTTCAGAACAGCAACCTTAGTTTCATGGTATGCATTAAAAAGATAAAATCTCAAGCTACGTTTTGATATAAAAATGGCTTCTTAACTCCAAGTAATGAATGAGTAATAATGGTGCCAACTTTATGTGACCAAAGGGAATCACCACCTTAAGTAACTTATATCAATACTTACATTACTGCAATATTTACTAATATTGCATAGTGCTACGTCCATGATTTAAAAACACAAAAGTTTAGAGTTATAAAACATGAAAACCCGCTTTTTGGAGGCCTCCAGCCGGCGGTTCGCTGTTCTGCTAAATCAAAATTCGTCTCCTGCAGAAGTCTGGTTATAAAGTTAGACTCAAGTTAACTAAAACCAAACCACCACTCCGAACTGAAAAACTTTTAAACTCCACTGCACTTGGCGGAGGATCCCTGTATGAATGGATTTGATTCAGTTCGATCAAGAGTACATAATAGATAAGACAGCTGGCAGCTGGCTGGCTCTCTGTTATCAGCTCAAGGTACATGCTCTGTACGCTAACGGCTGACCCCATACACAAACGTGTACCTAGTGACCCTCCCCACAAATGTGTACCCAGTACACGTTTCTGTACTCGCCGTATCTTTACGTGTTAAAGTTCGAAAACACAACGCCTGCGTGCGTCCAATTTGTGTCTGCTTCGAGCTTTATAACGCAAAGATAGCGTGCGAATTTCTTTGAAGTGAACATACACGTTTGTGTTATGGGGTCAGCCGTTAGCGTGCAGAGCATGTACCTTGAGCTGATAACGGATTGCTGCCTGCTGTCACACTCTTATATATTATGTACTCTTGGTTCGATTAATTAAAAATCAAAAGTAGCATTAAAACAGTCGCATCAAAACACAATATGCACGCCGAAAAAGCATCGCATTAGTCAGAGTGAGGTCTTGGACTGAGGCAAGAGGTGGAGGTATATGCGCCAGTGAAACCGGGGTAACTTATCCTTGATCCGGTGACTTAATGACAAGTTGAACTCGGCCAATAACTTATTCAGAAAATTCAAAAATCCACCAAATGTTTCTGTTGTGGCTTTTTGACCAGCCAGAAAGCGTTGTTTACTTTCTAATCCAGGACGTGCCACTGGGCCCAACTGGCAATTTTCGAAATCCATTGTCCGGAGCACAGATCAGTTTACTGCTGGCAGTCTGGGCACTTGCTCCTTCTTTTTTTAACACATCCAATCCGTTTGAGAAAATTATTTCCACGTCAGCTGGAAAATAGAGATTCTACTGCATTCTGCCGACAATGAAACATTTAGAACCATTCCATCGGGTGCTTAGGAAGATTATGCAGACTAAATCAACGTATAGTTTCCTCTCACAATCAACTTTTGCGCCTAAGAATAGTTCTGCAATAAAAGTTTAGCAAAAATTTAGACTTTGCCCAACTATGACGGCTTCTATCCTGGTTGGTTCTATTGGAAAATCTGCTCAGCTTAACAAGAGCTTTCAGACTGCGGGGTATTGGAGAAATTTGTGTAACCGGGAAAATCCGGTTTACGCTAATTCCGGGAATAATTGAGTGCATTTTCAAGAGTTGATTCGATTAGAAAAGTTGTTCAGCGCGATAAGACAAGAGGTTTCAACTGATACCCATCTCGTTGGTATTGGAAATAATTTTGAAAATCCAGACATTTTGAATCCCGGAATTCCGGAAATTGGATGTATTTTCGTGAAAAACTTGTAAGATCTTGTATGCACTAAGACGAGCTCTATTCGATCGAGGAAACAAAATTTTGATTGCTATAAAAATTGGACGAAAAACCAAAAATTTTCGAAATTCGAGTTCCTGAGGATTCTCAAAATATATACATTGTTTGGGTTTACTGCAAAAGTTGATCTGCTGTAAACGGTCGATTTTTTTGGTCGTACTATAGTTTCTAAGCTGTGATCATCATCGAACGATTTGGTAGATCTTGGTCCGTTGCTAACAAAATTACCAAAATCACGGATTCATTGTAAAATGCTATCAGATCGCATACACGATCTTCAAGACAACGCCTTCTGACTGGAAAAAATAAAAAAATAAAATCAAGGGAGCATCTCAATACTACCGCGCGATTAAGGTTCAATTCGAATACAATATTGCGCGTGTAATGGATGTATACGTAAAATAAGAGCTTATAACTATAAATAACTATACATCTATGACGGTATTAGATTATATTATTATTATATTATCTCTAATATTAAAGTGAAATATTGCCGTTTTGTCACCATTTGTCACCGTTTTTGAAAAGATATTAATTCGAAAACGCTTACGGACGATTTAAAGTATACCAATACTGGAGAGCACAGATTAAACCGGGAGTGCATGGAGGGTCAGTCCAACCCAGCCCGGACAAAGTACATGCTCTACAGCCGTCAGGTGAAAGGGGCGAAGAAAAATAGGCCAAGCGGAAAGCAGAACGGGCCGGAAAAAGAAAGTTTTAGTACCAAAATGCTGGAGAGTATAACTCAGAAACGTGGGCATATGGGATGATAAGGGTCAGAGTTGAAAACTGAGGAAAATAGAAAATTGAAGTAGTAAATCTAACTGAAGACCCAGTTTTTTCATAATTAAAGATTAGAAGATATGTACATAGTTTATACATTTTAATTCGGTGCAATATTATCAGTAGCGCAAGTTCATTATCGTCAAAAAAATTTGAGCTTGAAGTTGAACTTTATTAAAGGCATACAGTTGTCAGGTTTTAGTTCGTTACAACTATTCTTGTAATAAAACTATTTCGAACGCATTTCCATTATAGATTAATTCAATTATGGATATCAAAGTGTAGTTACGGGTTACAGTAAACCTGGTTACAGTAAAGGGCAAGCAGGTCTAACTGTATCAAAGACAGAATATAACCAACTTCTTAGCCTGGCTCAGGCGATTTTTCGTGTCAGTCAAACTGATAGTCAATACATGATCACCGTTGACTGATCCCCAACATATCGATTTATATGAGCAACTGGTTCCGCTCTACAGTATTCTAGACTGTACACTAAAGATGGAAAAATAGATCATAATGGCTCAGCTGTATTTGTCTTGGTCTCTAATTTTGCAGTAAACACTTGGACATCTTTCCATCGCAAACCGAACTCAATATCGTTATGATTCTAACAATGCATGCATTGACATAAGGTCAGGTCCTGGGGGGCTTGTCCCAAAAAATTTTTGAGGGGGTTTGTATTTTGAACCAACATTTTCGAGGGAGGCTTGTATCTTGAACCAAAATTTTCGAGGGGCTTGTACTATAAGCATAAATTAACGCTAATAATAATATAAATTCACAATTTTTAAAGAATTTAAAGACAGATTATCAATATTGGAAAAATATTAAATTTTTGATCGATTTTTGGAAAATTGTGAAACTTTTGTAAGAAATTCCCGGTGACGCCGGAGATTTTTTGGAATTTTAGTGCGAAAACCTATTTTTTCCGGCCATTTCTGCATACTCCTTGCTCAATGTTTCGTTACCCATTGCCCAATATTTCCTTACCCCTTGCACCTGATGGCGGTAGGGCTTGTACCTTGTCCGGGTTGGGTGGTTGGACCCTCATACCTGTGTCAACCTCATAGGGGTCAACCTTTGTAACAAAGTATATACTGCAGGTAACTTTTAAGTTCGAGCTCAGGTCTGCTGAAAATATATGCTATAAATTGTCTCGACAACTAAAGTCTGACCAAAAAATGTGTGTACAAAATCTCTAAGGCCTCCAGTGAACTAAATATACGTCAGAACCACATAAAACCATATATTTTCGGAATCCTTGCAGCGAGACGAACATTTTTATAAAAGTTAAATTTTTTTAAAATTTCAAAATTTTTAAAATATCGGTTTTTCGGAGAATTTTTTTCGGACCGTTCAAGGTTTTCCCGTCCGACGACGCATCGATTGACACAAGAACGAAAAAAATCGGTTGAGAAATAAGCATTTTATTCAAAAAATTCGTTTTTCCATTTTCTTTGATGTTTGCCGCTTTTTGCAACTTTGACTGGCCGTTACTTGTGACTCGCTCAGTGGAAAAATTTTTGGATTAGATTTTCAGGACCGCCTAGGCGTCAGCTTTGACCTCTCTTTGATGTTGCCGCCGTGATTTGACTGAAGCAGTGTAAACCAGCTGAAATAAGGGATATTGTTTAAAAATTCATTGCTGGCGCAATATATGTCGTAGCCGCGAAACCTTTATATCGTTGGATACAGCTCAGATTGAACTTTATGATTATGCTATTTTTTCTCCCTTTTGCAAGAATCACTATGCCGAAATTTTTGGTCAAAAAGTGGTATTTTTCGAAAAAATCGACATTCAAATTTTGAAATACCACCTATATAAGATCAAAGCTGACGCCTAGGCGGTCCTGAAAATCTAATCCAAAAATTTTTCCACTGAGCGAGTCACAAGTAACGGTCAGTCAAAGTTGCAAAAAGCGGCAAACATCAAAGAAAATGGAAAAACGAATTTTTTGAATAAAATGCTTATTTCTCAACCGATTTTTTTCGTTCTTGTGTCAATCGATGCGTCTTCGGACGGGAAATTTGTTCCGAACGAATGAGTTGAATACCTTGAACGGTCCGAAAAAATTCTCCGAAAAACCGATATTTTAAAATTTTTGAAATTTTAAAAAATTTTAAATTTTATAAAAATGTTCGTCTCGCTGCAAGGATTCCGAAAATATATAGTTTTATGGGGTTCTGACGTATATTTATTTCACTGGAGGCCTTACAGATTTTGTACACACATTTTTTGGTCAGACTTTAGTGCAAAGCTTGCATTAATCAGGTTTTGCTGAGATTCTGGTAGCAACCTATAACTTTGAGTTCAAGAGTTCATGATTCTCTTATAAGTTTCTGAAGTAAAAGATGAGTATTCAGCCGACTGGTTTCGTTAGTATGTAGTACCCCAGAGCAAATGATTTACCCTACTTCCATATAGAATTATGAATGAGTCTGATGTTAAAACTTAACAACTGATTTTAATCATTACTCTAGAAACACCTTACGTTAGCTCTAGTTATAGAACATTGCAGCATACTCATATAGTGGAACGTATCAAAAGGATATCACATTTCTCCCTTTTCATTAAAAAATAAAAATAAAAGTTCAAAGTTTTCGATATTAAGTTTAAATCATTATTTTTTCTTCACTTTCTTCTTTTCCTTCAGTCTGCTCAACCTGATTCACACGCAGAACAGAACTCTGGCAAACTGCCCTTTCCAACCACATAAACGGCAAATCGCTTTCTTCGCAAAGCATTTCCCTGAAGATCCGCGAGGACCACCACAGCACAGCTTGGACAACAGTCACTGGGCTCTCCTCCATGACCTTTCCTTTGCGCCTTGCGTCCCCACGATCTCGTGAAATTCTGCTGCGAAACTTGATTTACAGCAGAATCGTTGCCGCAGAGTGACTGCATGGACTTCGTTTCGGCGACTGAGGACTCCATCTGAGGAGTCGGTGCAGTCTGAAACAAGAAAACACCCACAAACCTTAAATGGTGCGAAATTCGGACGCAGACAAAGGAAAGCAATAAAAAGGTAGTACTTCGAAAAATACTAATATTACAAGTATTATTTAGTACTAAATCACTAATTAATTAAAGAATTAATTATTACTAAACTACTAGTATTACTAAATATTAATATTACAACTAGTTCTCTCCGCAGTTAAACTAAAACCTAAAAATGTATCTGTATCTGAAACGTCAAGCAACCGTCTTAGTTTATTTAGGAATACTATGTATCTGAATTACTACAAAAACAGTATAAACACAATTGGGCTCACCTTTTAGTGCGTATCGCACTAGCCAGTCAACACACAAAACGTTCTACACTGGCTCTGTTATGCATGCTGACATTTGTACGCTGGGCGGCATTCTTTGATGTTGACAGGCCAGCAGAAGCGAAAACATGCTAGTGCAACAGGCTTAAGAATGTGCGCGCAAACAGGGAAGGTGACTTTGAATTGATGTAGATATGTGCTTGGGGGGGAGTGAATTGATGTAGAGATGTGCTTGGGGGGGGGGGAGAATTGATGTAGAGATGTTTACCACCGAAATTTAATTTTGCGCATAAAGTGCGTAATTTTAATAAAATTGGGGGCCTCCCTCCCAAAGAAGTCAAAAATTTGGTATGTCTGCGAAGAAGGGGGGGGGGAATAACTGCAGTGTTTTTAACGGGGGGGGAGGTGGGGGGGTCTCCCCCCCTCCCCCAAAATTTAATTTTGCGTATTTAATAAAATTTAATTTAATTTTGCGTAATTTTAATAAAAATAAATTAAATTTTGCGTATAAAGTGCGTAATTTTAGTAAAAATAAGTTAATTTTGCGTGTATTTTTAAGGAGAGGGGGGAATTAATTTTGCGTGTGTTTTTAAGGAGGGTGTGGTCCTCCCCCTCCCCTAAAATTTATTTAATAAAATAAATTTAATTTTGCGTAAAAAGTTGTGGGGTGGCAAAAATTTCTTACAGGGTGCCCCCTCCCCCCAAACAAAGTCTAAAATTAAATTACGTACACAATTCCTTTTTTGGATTTTATCCTGTATATTCAAAACAAACGAAATTACATGCGTACTTCCTTTCTGTGATTTCTCTCTATTTTGAAAGCTAACGAAATTACGTGCGTTTCAGTATATATATATATATATATATATATATATATATATATATATATATATATATAAATAAACATATGCATAATAACATGTAAAAGCTAGCTACCCGTTTTAAACTGTACATATATGAATAGCACGTATTGCGTACGCACTAAAAGGCAACCACAATTGGATCAAATTTTACCCGGTCATTTTTTTCAGAAATAGAATTCCAAGTTTCGCTGTTCAGACCAGATCCCTTCCAATACCGTTATTATTGAATACGAGAAAGATAATCGGAAGACGGTTTCTAAAATATAACCCAATATACACAAATTAATATTTGTCAATTAAAGCAACTAATGTAAGATTACTACGTGTTGCTATTCAAGAAATTATACATTCTATCACTGTACCTTGGGTTATCTAATTTTAGTGTTAAAGGCATCAGAATTGCTTGCCCGCGTAGGATAAGTTCAGCTGGTCCTAACTTTATTGCTACCATTAACAAATTTTCAATTTTCGATATCATCCTGGTTCAATATACATTCTTCGCGTGCCTTAACCGTAACAGCCAAACCAAGAGTAAAGGAACAACACAGACAAACTGCCTTTTTCAGGAAAAAGTTGTAGAGTAAAGCAGAGTAAACATTAACTCTTATAACTCGTTTAACTTTACTCAAACGTGACTTTCCCTCTATTTAACCCTTTCATGAAAAGGATCTAATTAAATTTAACTCCGCTTAACCCTTTCCTGTACAGGCCCTAAGAAAGGATTATGCCATTTCCTAGGGCCTAACTCCTAACCTTGCAACCGTTTCCAGTTCCATGCCAGAAAACCCAAAGGCACTATCACCCTGAATACAGACGACCCGTTCACGAGTACCCTTGGACTGGGCGTGAAGCACTGCAGCGATGGCAAATTCCACACCAACACCCGTCGCTCCGAAGATGTTCACCCACATCTAGTCTAAAGAAATTGAAGCACTTGGGGATAAAAATTTCAAAAAACTAAAAAGGAAAATTGAAAAAATTAAAAAGTTATCTAATTTTAGTGTTAAAGGCATCAGAATTGCTTGCCCGCGTAGGATAAGTTCAGCTGGTCCTAACTTTATTGCTACCATTAACAAATTTTCAATTTTCGATATCATCCTGGTTCAATATACATTCTTCGCGTGCCTTAACCGTAACAGCCAAACCAAGAGTAAAGGAACAACACAGACAAACTGCCTTTTTCAGGAAAAAGTTGTAGAGTAAAGCAGAGTAAACATTAACTCTTATAACTCGTTTAACTTTACTCAAACGTGACTTTCCCTCTATTTAACCCTTTCATGAAAAGGATCTAATTAAATTTAACTCCGCTTAACCCTTTCCTGTACAGGCCCTAAGAAAGGATTATGCCATTTCCTAGGGCCTAACTCCTAACCTTGCAACCGTTTCCAGTTCCATGCCAGAAAACCCAAAGGCACTATCACCCTGAATACAGACGACCCGTTCACGAGTACCCTTGGACTGGGCGTGAAGCACTGCAGCGATGGCAAATTCCACACCAACACCCGTCGCTCCGAAGATGTTCACCCACATCTAGTCTAAAGAAATTGAAGCACTTGGGGATAAAAATTTCAAAAAACTAAAAAGGAAAATTGAAAAAATTAAAAAGTACAATACAAGGTATATACTTCACATTTTCAAAGAGACTACATTAGGTATGTACATTACAATAAAAGTGATACGACCAAGATACAGGCATCAGGTACAGGTACATTAGCCATACATATATCAATGATAATAATATGTCCAGGTGTCAGTTTCCCACATACACAGCAAAACTAACTGCTGCTGACACTACCCCTAACCGGAACACCGACTGGAGTGAGGTGGCTGCATAGGTGTAACGGGGATTTGGGTTGGGGGGGGGGGCCCCTCCCCCGGAATTTTGGGGGGGGCCCTTTTTAGACCCCCCCAAACCTCCCCCAAAAACATTTTTTTATTTTTATGTCAGAAATCGCATTTTCAGCCATTGCTAATGCCGAAAAACATGAAATCATTAAGTAATCTTAACATTACACAGTGTTTTTAAACTCGAAAACTTTATTGCCAACATGTTTTTGAGTCCAGAATAAGGTCAATATTGAGTCTAGAATACCATAAAACCGTTATAAACGTGTATTTCTCGCGATAATAAACAAGTGAAGCCAAAAATTTGGACTTTTTTGAAAAATTTTGCAAAATTTGCCCTAAAAATGCCCAATTTTTGCCCAATTTTCGCGCCTTCGGCGCCCCACCCCCCCCCCCCCCCCCGTGGGGGGGGGGGGGGTGCGGGGGGCCCCCAAAAATTTTTGGGGGGGGTTGAAAAAATGGCTGGGGGGATACCCCCCCAACCCACCCCCCCCCCCAATTACACCTATGGGTGGCTGCAAAACGCCAGGACCCAAGAGTTACAAATTTTGTCTATGTTCAAATTAGAAGACAGCGGTGGAATTTGGTTGCTTAACCGGCTATGTCCGTGAGCACCCAGAATTTTCTTGTAATTAAAGTCAAATGTGAACAAAACTTGTCAGAGTTCATAGTGCATTTTTTGGAAATAATGCCTTTTCGTAAAACCTATGCATTGGAAGTAAAGCTGGAAGCACACCGAGCTCCTACCTATACTCCAGACTACCCAAACCCGTACCCGCAGTTAATACACCAAAGGCTATCTGAATTTCCAAGTTGGTTCATGCCTCGTGCAATGTCTACAAATACAGTATATATACAGAACGCAAATATTATAGCATTTAGGTTCTTCATGTTCATCTTCATTTCTATTCCAAAGCCGGTCTATAGTAAATTGAAAGTTCCCCAATGATTGGGGAATTCCGCCCTTAATCATGGGCTTAACACTTTTTAGTCATGTTTTAAAGGCATTTTTAACTGAAGCCTATTTTAATCCAAAATCTATAAGCTTTAAATGACCATTTTCATTATGCATATGGACACAAAAATTCTTGTCCATTTCTAACTCTGCCCCACCGTACGGTTACGAGTTGTAGTACTAAATATACTAACAGTAGAGTTGTGCCCGACCTTGAAGTGGACTTTCAAGCACGGGCCGAGCCTGATCTGGCTTTTGGATCTGGGATCTGGAGTGGTAGGTCCGATCAACCGCGAATGTGCGGGCGGGCATACCAGGCCTATCTTGGAGACCGAGGCAGACCCCGTAGAATTTTAGTTGAACGTTTCAATTTTGTTTCCAAACATTTTAACTATAATCGAATTTAAGCTTCCAGAAGCTGTCAAAGTGTAATGATGTTGCTAAGATTTGAACTGGATTTGGACTGGATTTGAGCTTAATTCCCTTTTTCCTCGATTACACGGAGGGTCAGCGCGTTTGCTGGTGACAGCAAACTTAGACACAGGATTCCCAAAAGGTGGTGTGTCCAGAAATGGGTATCCTTGTAGCCAACCCGGGCGGGGTCTTTACTGTGAGTCCGTTTGTAGGTTTGGGGTATTTTCTTTGTCAGCTGTCGGTATCAGTTCACAACAGTGAGATCTGATACGTTATCTCAATCCACTAATTGAGATAATCAGATGATGATCGAATCTTCTCGTTTCTTCAGATCAGGGGTCGTCGAAATCTCTAGCTCGAGATACTTACTTGTGTTGGAGATGATGATTCTGTTCCAATGGCTTTGTCCAATGTATACGTCCTAACTTTTGACGCTTGTTAGGGCACACTTCAATTTATTATGAATTAATATAATTCTGATTACGCGATAATGATGATAATATATAACAATTACTAGGACAATAATAATAAGATATAACAATATGGTTCACAAACTCTAGGATAACGAAGTAACAAAGTGTACAGCAATGATATAGACAAACAGAATATATTTTGCCAGAGTTGCCAGTATTTTGCTTCGTTAATTGATTATTATCTTAAAGGGACAAGATTTAGGTTGCCTCAATTAATTCTTTCTTTCTTCCTCTTCTGTTGTTATGACTAACTCACCCTATCGCTAAAACTTTGTGCATTCCCTATATGATTATGTTCGTGTTGCTTATCTCTTGATCCGCCCTTTACAACAAGGACACTACACCAATTAAATTATAAATTAATTACAGATGCTAAATTCAAGGTTGTTAGTAGTATAAATTCCGGTCCATGGGTGAGCCCAAGAATGCTGTTCCAATCTCCTGTAGCGGAGCACACAGCGCACAGTTCCCGGATGCTATTCGGAAAGCCTGAGGGATCTAACACAGGGGTCGGTCTGGTTGGGGGGGGGGGGGTGCCTGGTGCCGATATGGGTGTTAGTTATTCTTTGAACTAAGAAAAAGGGTGGGGTGGGGGGGGGGGGGGGGGGGCGCCCCCCCCCAAGACCCCCAAAAAAGGGGGACCCCCTCCGGGAAAAAAAAAAAAAGGGGAGCCCCCCCCCCCCCAAAAAAAAAAAGGGTAGACCCCTCAGCAATTTTCAGTGAAAATTTGTAATTTTTTAGCTTTTTTCCATTTTTTCAAAAATTTTTTAAAAAATCCCTTAAATTTCCCTTTTTTTTTTTTTTTTGTTCCAATTATTTATCATTCGGTTTTTTTATTTTTTTCGGGTCTTCCCCCTTAAATTTTTGGTTTTTTCCGGGGGTGGCCCCCCCCCCGGCGCGGGGGAGCCCCCCCCAGAATCGGACCCCGTGTTAATGTATGCATATAAGTCTTCTTTAGATCTTCTTTGCGAGTTTAACAGACTAGCGGTTTAAACCAGAGACATGTGAGTAGTAATTACCGGGTGGATGATGGGAAAAGAATGTTTGTATCCGTTTTCGAATTGAAATGGTAAAGTTCGATTTAGCACAAATAGGTTACTGACTCCAGGTTTTAAAATAGGAGTTCACGTTTGGTTTTACGTCCCAGGATTGATCCGGGTGCGCCTGAATTAGCCTCTGACTTAAATTACTAATCTAGGTCAAAGTTCCTCCAAGGTACCTTAGACAAGACCGGTTCCGATTGACACAGTTCACTACTTTTCGCCAAAACGATTCCAATTGATTGAAATGAAATATCTTGCCACAACTAATAACCCGGCTAGTTACATCGAAGATCTGAGCTTCAGTTGGCAGATCCAAGGTACAGGATTGGCAGGACAGGGCCTTCCGCACCTGAATCAAATGGGTTAAAACCCATTAGTACATCATAAAGGTGCGGAAATCGACCTCAGCAACTATTACTCACTTTGAACGGCTTCATGTATTTTGTATGAAAGTCCTTAAATTTATATGAGAGAATTAAAAAAAAAGACAGCTTCTTGATATTAATGAAATTTACGAACCCGGCCATAGGCCAGTTATTGCAACTTCGGCAATTCTGATATAATCACATGAGTGAAAGTCTTGAGATTGTGAACAATCTTTCTTCTTCTTGCAGAAGTTTGCGCTTGAAACTTACTTTTAGTTTAAAAACGACTTTTGTAGCACCATAGGTAGGAAATCTGGAGATTTCCTACCTATGTAATCAACGGCTGTTATCAGGAAAATAAGCACTTTAATTTTCGAAAGTGACCTAAGCTCACAATGTCTCCCAACCGTGAAGAGAGAACACATTTGTTGTGGATTAAGATTTTCAAGACTTTGTTTCAAGGATGCTCTTCAAATACTGTCGGTCATGGCAACCACTATACTAACAAATAGTTTGAGAATTGAATTTCTCCTAAAATCCTAAAATCGTCTCCTAAAATGTCACTACAGTTTGGGAACGAATTCCAACTTAAGCTTTGTCCTGCCCCCGCCAGTGCCCACCATGGGTTGTCCCCCCCCCGCCCCATTCTCGGGTGCGTAGTGACAATCTTAGTTTCGTTTGTTCTTTCATTTGCAAGGCTTAACTTAATAATTCTCCACTGATGATTCATCAGTATTTACTTTACTGTGATTGAAAGTATTATGGTTTTAGGCTCCGACTGCATTAAACTGACTGACTTGGTGCACAGTGAAAGCTAATGATTTCATGAGCGAAACATACTAAGCCTCACGGACAGTGCGAACGGGACATTCACTTTGCTGCAATTATAAGCACCATGTCTAAATTTGTGCTACTTTAAGCTGTACTAACAAATGTCCAAAGTCAGGCTTAGGGTTTGCTGGAGAGACATCAAATCTCAAATATTTGCTTTATTGCAATTGTGGCATCAAGTTCTGACTTTGGTTTAATGTTGTTTCAGTAGGCGATTTTAGTTTCAGCTTCAGTTTAAGTTTCAGTCGCCAACGTAAAATAGTTTCAGTTTCAGGTCACTTTAAAAGGAACGGTTTCCAGCCTTCTGGGTTCACATAAAGTACCATTTGATGTTTATTCAGCCTCCTCTGCATTAGTACTATCAAAATCGAAGCTCAAAATCTTCAAAATGTCAGGTTTTAAGGAAAGACTGCAACTAGTTTCAGTCAGAGTTTCAGGTTTTTACCCAAATTAGTTTCAGTTTCAGTGACTGAAACTAAAACTTGTACAAACTGAAACCTAGTTTCAGTTTCAATGCCTGAAACATCACTACTTAGATTACATCAATTTGTAGAATTGCACGTTTCAAAGCAAACTCAGGCTGTACTGGTGAGGCATAGCAAACGCCACGGAGAGTATGTAAATTTGTCGCTTACATAGTAGGTTATTATATACTGATATTCGAAGACAGTATTGCAGATTTGCTTCATTCTGGTTAATTTTGCATAATTTTACTGTAAAAACACTATTTCTCTCCTGGCAATGCTTTGTTGATCAAATCCTTCGGTTTGAACAATTTTTTTTGGTAATTAGGCATGCAAACGCGGCCTGTGTCTGTGGCTTCTAGACTTTCCGATACCGGGCCCAGGTACTAAATCTGGCCAAGCAAAGCGAGTGTTATGAACTTTAATCAACTTCAATTAACACAGGTCAAAGGAATTGATATTTGAATCCTGCTGTTAGCGTACAAGTGGGGCATCGTTGGTCCCCTCTGGTACTGGATGAATTTAATATTCATTCACTGGTTAATGCTATCGTTCCATATTAATTAAAATCTTTCTTACGTACTAACTGTATCTATCTTGATCCAAACATGTGACTAACACTAAACTTATCTACGGATTAATAACTGGTAATTACATACACTACGAAAAGAGGTGAACTTCAGTAAATGGAAACGATTTTCAGCTTGTTTGTCAGCTCGTTCCGGAGAGACTTACACAAGTGACTGAGCACCAATGCAGCTATTTGCCGTATATTATGAAGTCCTGAGTCCTACCTAAATGCTCATTCGTTAACTAGATCGAACATATCAATTATACACAATTGACCTCAAAAGCTTGTAATTAAGGGATTTCTGCGAGAAACTTCATACACACTAACACAGCGAAATTCAGGTACTCTCGAAATTCGGGCATTTCCAAAACCTCTCCGAGGAGTTTACATGGGTTGGCTCGCTTACGTAAGTTTTAATACATGCACTCGCACACTCATAACCATTCATTCTAACCATGTGCTTAACTAATAATTATCTCAATTTCCCTACTTACCTATAGTGTGTGTGCACATCTTTTATACCTTTTACGAACTAGAAATTGGTAATAGAAGTTATAAGTTTTCATGTCTTTGCGCCTCAATTATAATTTTGTAATTTTGTAAAAACTTTTGCATACCTTGATGATTTTAGATAGAAATTTTGGAGAGCCGTTAGTGAGTAATAATTGCTCCGCAATTATTACTAAAACATAGGTTGGTAAGGACAGCTATTCTAATTAACATTAAATTTATGGGAAGTCGGCGATTCCCCGCGAAATGCTTAATTAATTAAGGTTCAAAACACTTGAGTTTTTTAGCCTATGACTTTTTGGAGCCGACCTACTGCTAACAATAAAACGCAATTGCAAGACAATAATTCTAACTCATTTCTGTGTTAAGTTTATACATCATGGCCGGCAATTCCTGATTGCCGGATGTGGGAAATAAGCTTCAAGAAACATACTCATGGAACTTGAGGTCCCAACCAGGGAACCTCCTAACATTTTTAAGTAAAAGGTTGGGTCCCCTCTCAACTCAACTCCCAGAATTTGTGAAAATCCCAATTTTTAAAAACATGGGCATAAAACCCCAAAAACGGTAAAAAGATCTCTTGGCCAGTGGCTTGATATTCAATTCTGAAACTTGGCCAAATAGCTGAAAGTACAATAGACATGGCCATTAGGCCCACATAATAAAAAATCGGGCCCAAGGGCCAAATTGTCGCAATATTCCTAGTGCGTGTTAGTCTTCGACCGGGCATAAAAAACCCGTTCTGGCCGGCATCGTGTTAAGTGTCCTTCAGGTCATTCTGCTCAATTTTCTTCCTCTGGCTCAAAGGCCAAAGAGATTCCCTAAATTTTTGTCGGAGGTGTGTTGAGGGAGTGCGTGCAAGCCCTTGCAGACAACAGTTGCACACTAAAGGCTGCACTCCCTCGACGAGAGCTAAAATTGGGGAGCAGCCGCTTTTGACCACTCCTGTTGAGGACACTGACTAGTAGCTGGAATTTTGGGCTAAACTTGACAGGGAGCTTGACAGCTCGGTGACAGCTAGAATTCGGGTCTTTCCTTTGAATTTGAGGTAGAAGCTTCTAGAAGTTTCTGGAAACTTCTAGAAGCTTCCTATCTTCAGCACACAAAAAATGGGGCAATTTTGGCCCGATGGCCAGTTGTGAGCTATGATTAATGATAATGGCGAAATATTGCCCACATCTGACCAACATTTTGATGAATTGTGTAGAACGAAAGTAGGTCGAACTTTTATAAAACTTTGTTTACACATAAACGTAACCAAAGGGGAATTCAGGACTTCAAGCTGCTAAATTGGCTTTTTGCCTCAATAGCGGCAGAGCAGAGGGGATAGGCCACACCAGAACCTGTTACTAAAATTAAGTTTTAGGTTTATATTTTCTTCATAACCTTTTTCTTTGTCATTAATTTTGCAATTAGGCGGGCTTCTACCGCCTTGGACCCCTACCTTTAAATTTAAGCCTAAACTTTGGGCCAAAACAGCAGAAAGCGCTCATTAATTGCAGTAACAATTGCTCCTTCTTACTGGAACCTTTTCTTACCATAAAGAAGGCCGGGGAGCAATTGTTACTAAAACAAATATGCACACAATCTTACGTAATTTTAAGCTACCTACTAACTAAAGAAGCATAATCTAAGTAATTTCTTACCCAAGAAGTGTTAATTTCAGGATTAATTTATTTAAACTGGATTAGGCTAAACCCCCCTCTGTACCTATTTT
>JASAND010007616.1:0-85437 GCA_030248195.1 Trissonchulus latispiculum | reverse complement strand
GGAGATAATTGATCAGAAGGAATTAAACAGGGAGTTAAATGTCCAATTTCAGGTGATGAGGGGGTGGCTACCCCCTCTTTCGAAACTTTTGGTGGCTCAGGGGGAGCAGCTAAAGCTTTTGCTAGACTCGTGTTTTCTTTTATGACCTCAAGGTGTTCTTGTTCTTGTTCTTGTTCGAGGGGGTGGCCTACCCCCTCTTTCGAAAAAATGTCTGCGTCCATGCCGTCTTCTGGGCAGTGAAGAACAATTTCCATATCATCTTGCAATGATTGTTTCAAATATGGATCAAAAGGCGACCCTTCTCGAAAAGGGGGGGTGCCCATACATGTATCAACCGCATAAATCAGATCTCGTGAAAACTCTTCCAAATGAATTTGGACCGGTGTAAAAATAGAATTTGCCCCCGGACAAGGCGTTTGGGCCGAGTAATCCTGCACAGGGACGACTGAACCAATTACAGTCGACAGAGGAACCTGGACAGCTGTTGAGGTAGGATTAACCATAAGAAATTCGAAAAAATTTTCTAAAGTTTGAACCACTCCCGCATAAGGTAAAATTTTGTAATCAGCCATAAGTGACTCCATAGGGTTGAAAAAACATAAGGGACCCCGGACAGTGGAGGAGATACGAGCGGGGGCCCATACCTCCGAGGAAGGGGGTACGGAGACGTCAACGGCCATGACTGCGGGTGCCTCATCGCACCAATTTGCCAAAAATTCAGACCGAATTTCAGTTGACGAAAGTAAAGGTACGCGAAAGCCTTGCATATTAACTTCGTTTGTAGAAAATAATAAATCCCAATGAAAAGTTTTCATAAAATCTGTACCGATTAGCATATCCCGATAAAATTGTGGGGCCATATGAAAAGACCAACCATATTCTTTACAACCAATAAAAAAATTACAAAAACTTTTGCAGAAATTTCGAGGGGAGCATTGCTAGAAGTTACTGCCGTAATTGGATCTGGACGGTCGAACCGGACATCAGCCCCTCCCGCCAAAATTCGTTGCACTGTCCGGGGACTAATGATTGAAATTGATGCCCCTGAATCAATAATTGCCAAAATTTTTGTAGTGCCAGACGTGACCACTAAAGCTGGCATATTGTCAGCGGCGGCTAGGACCTGTTCGGATTCCAGGTCAGAGGGACCCCCAGGAGTTACTGCGATTGAAGTTAAATGGCCCAACAGAGGTTTTTCCTCCTGTTGAACTAGAGTAGAAGTAGAAGTTTCTTTGTTTCTGTGGCCACCGAGGCTGTCTGGGCCCGGCGCTCAGCTGAGGGAGTGGGGGGTGCCCCTCCCAAAACCGGAGAAAAACCCGCTGTCCACGAAGGGGAAGGGTGTTCCTCAAGAGACATAAATAGAGTCAAATTCTGGGTGATCGGGGCAGGTACGTGTTAAAAGAAAAGCCACGTCCCGAATTTGTTGAAAAAGAACATCATAATATTGTTGCATAAAATCAAAAGTTTCACGTTGAATAGAATGTAAATTATTAAAATTGTGAACCGTTTTAGAAAAAACATTGCACAGTTGTTCTTGAGACATAGTTAAATCCAAATGTTGTGAATCTAAGGTGTTTACTGTTTCCGAGGTGGACGGGATAGTGGGGGCAGGTTCCTCCCCTTTTGAGGCCTTGCTGAGCGCACGAGCGGAGACCACTGAAATATTAAATTGCTTAAACATTTGATTCGCTTGTTGTAAAGTCATACCTTGGGATGGTAGTGGGGGCTTCCCACCCGAGGAAGGTGTAGGATTTCCCACAACTCCCGAATCCGACGCGCGCACAAAAGTTTGAGACAAATTCGGCACTCCAGCATTCTGCAAAGAAACAGTGCGCTGGAATGGTGCCGAATTGGGCGTCACCGAGGTCGCAGCCGCCGCTGATTGAGGATTTTGCCCCTGGATGTACGTAGTTTGAATTCCCGGATTTTGTACAGGTTGAAAATTTTGAGGGGGAACAGAAGATTGAGCTGGGGAGGGATTTTGAGGTGGGGGTACGTATTGAGATAATAGAGGGGTAGGGGTATAATTTGTAGGGTAATACTGTTGTTGATATGTTGAGGGCCCCGGGTATTGAGAGGGGTAGGCATTTTGTGAATACATAACATGGTCGACCCGTTCTGGGGGTGGGCGATTTCTGTAATCAGGAGGGGCTTTCGAGGGGTAGCGTTCCCAGCATTTTTCGGATGGATGGCCCCGCTTTTTGCAGTAACGGCAAGGGGCGGAAAATTTTTTCCGTTTTTCCTCCTCCCATTTGCTTAAAGCTTCCTGAAGGTGTTGTTCAAACCAATCCTTCATTTCCCGAAAACCTAAACGGGAAGCCGCGACTTCAAGGTTGGACTGAGAGGGAGTGTCAGTAGTTTTTGAGGGCTGGGTTTTTTGTCGGTACCCCCTCTTCGACATAGTAAATTGGCAGATCATACGAGAGGGTTTCACCCTCCATGGGACGGGCCTCCCGAGATTCCTGCCGGTCAATTATACGGCGCACGTCTTGCATAGTTGGACGTTGATGCAAATAAAGGGAAGCTAAAGCCGAAGCAAATTTATCATGTACCCCCGCGAAAAGTTGCTGGACGCATTCTTGTTCGCGCTCTTCTTGTGTGTCCCACAGGTCGAGGGCCATTGCTTGCAATTCTGAAATATAATGTCGAACGGACTCATTGGGAAGTTGCTTTCGGTGTGCGAAAGCCGAGAGCCGCTCCCGCAATGAAAGTTGCGGTTTTGGAAATTGCGATTTGATCAGTTCTAAAAATCCTGAATAAGATTCCACGACCTGTGGGCCACAGCGAGAGGCGAAAATTTGAGCCTTTCCCGTTAATTTGTTCCAAAGGAGGCGCCCCCACTGCTCCTGAGGCACTGCATGAACTGCCACTGCCGACTCAAATTGGGGTAACCAATCCTCAAAATATGCGTATTTAGGGTCATACCGGGGGACATCCCGTAAAACTTCCAAATAATACCGGAAAAGACTTGTGTCAAATTTTGGGACCGAAATATCGGTAGCTTCCATTGTAGTAGGGGTTGGGTGTCGCGGACTTTTAGGGATTCCCGGTTTTTTACCCACATTATTGACTGAATAATTTGAGTGGGTACCCACAGATGAAGGAGGTTCCGAAAATTTTGAGGGGGGAGGTGAATTTGAATTTTGTTGGGATGGTGGAGGGGGAGGTGGTGACTGTTCGCAAGCCGGATACGGCTGGGCGGGCGCCGAAGGAGGCCCCGCGACAAAATCTTGCTGTACTGAGGGCGAACCTCCCGAGGAAGGGGCGCCCCCAGCAGGAGCCAACGCTACACCTTTACCTTCCCTTAGGGAAAGCGCGGGTGTGCGCTGCTCTTGCTGCCGCGGAACTTCAGCCGGTCCTGCAAGGCGACTTTCTGATACATAATCAGCCGCACCAGCATGCGAGGCCACCATCTCCGCCATATAGTAGGGATTGTTAGGGACCTGTTGTGGTAAGAGTGGAGGGACCTGTAATGGGGGCAAATTTTGTTGGGACCCCTCCCACAAATGATTATTGTCCAATTCACGAATTACTGGGTTTTCGAAAGCTTGTTGTTCCAAACGGTCATAATTGAAATTTGCTGGGGTACGTACGAGATATAGACCCTCAGGGTGTTGTGAATTTGGGGGCTGATAGCGGAGTTGGGGCAATTGTTGTTGCATGTGGGGTTCTGGGGCTGCGAGTTGAATACCCTCGTACAAATGTTGGCCATAGGACCTCGGGCGGACGGGGTAATAACATGGGTCCCCTTGTTTTAGAAAATTTTGGTTGGCCAGTCTTTCTAGGGAGGCCAATGGTGGATTGTGAGATGTAGGGGGAGGAATTTGCAAAGGTGGAGAAGGAGGGGGCTGGGTATGATACAAACGTGGAGCGGAGGGACCCCCATGGCAAATAGGGGTTTTCTGAATTTGAACGTGAGAAGGGGCAATCTGTTTATTTGGTAACAAATTTCAGTGCTGGTCCCGGGGAAAAACAATCCCACCAGTATGAGAAGGACGGGGCATTTGAGTTGTAGACGTACGTAACGTACGTATTTTGAGAATTTTGGAAATTTTGAGAATTTTGCAAATTTTCCCCGGAATAGACAGGTTGGGGTAATACGTAGATAGGGGGTATAGGGTCCCCTCCAGATTGGATCAAAACCACAGAATTTTGACTACAAGCAGAATCATAAACAGATCCTGGTTCGGAATCACCCGAATTAGGAGGAGGTTGGCCACCCGCCACTGGAATTTGAGCAGGTTGAAAAATCCCGTGGTTTTGGGGGGGGGCGCCCCCCCCCACCTGCCTGTGCAGAAGAAAAACCCACGTTATTTGGAATGTTAAGGTGGTGATTCCTTTTGGTCACATATTGTTGGTTGGCGGCATAAATGAAGATGAAATTTGACGAAACTTTCCGAAATAAGTTCTTCTAGCGTTCTAACACCCTCCGCGCAATCCCGATTCAAAAATTCGAGATTTCCGGTCAGGACGGTTTTTTCCAATTTCTGAAAGTTTGGCAGCAGCTATACAGCCATAACTATGTTCATTCGAAAGATCTCATTGAGCTTCACATTTTTGCATTTTAAAGCAAGTTTCTAGCTTTTCTCTACCGTGAGATATAGTTGATTTTCTTGTTTTGGCGTCGAAAACTTGTCATTTTTGCAGAAATCAAATAATCCAACATTTCTTGAACTACGCAGGCCGCAAAATCAAACGAAGGGCGTCGATCTGAAGGTCTCACAGGGACAAATTATCCGACGCATGATCGTCTTCCAACTGCTATCCTGTAGGCTGCTATCATAAAAAATGTAGTTTTTGCAAAAACACGACCAATTTTTTTCCAAAGATTCTGGAGCATTCACCATGCAAGTTGGAGGGCTGCTACTGAACAATTGTGCTCTGCACAAATATACCTAGGGAAGATTTTTTAGTTGCCCCGATTACTGCTCTCTAGCTAAAGCAATCGCTTGACAAATTTGGAAAAAGTAGGCAAAATACAGGTTACGCACACATTTCAGCTTATTTCTCTACAACGAAGAGCGATTTCACAATAAATAAAAAATCGTCCCCAGCTATTTGATAGAGGTATCAACTGATATAACCGATGTCTCGCGAAAAAATTTACTTGAGTCTGCAAAAATTCTGGAAAATTATACTTCTTCTAAAATGTTTAAAAAATATTTTAGAAAAGCAATATTAGTTTCGTGGCATGCATTAAAAAGAGAAAATGTCAAGCTACATTTTGATATAAAAATGGCTTCTTAACTCCAAGTAATAAATGAGTAATAATGGTGCAAACTTTATGTGACCAAAGGGAATCACCACCTTAACAGAATTTTGCGGTATTTTTGCCTGAGAATACGTATTTGAAGGGGGGACAGGCAATTTTTGGGCGGCTTCCCCCGAGCCCAATAAGGCCGAAACTACTTCTTTAGCTGCCTTTGCAGCGTTAAACCGGGGAGAAATAAAATCATCAAAATCGCGTCGAAAATTTGAATTTTCAGAATGTTGGGGGGTAGTGGGATTTTCTACAGGCTGGGGAGTGATTTGTGGGGGTGCAGAGACTGGCCCCCCAATCGTTTTCACCCGGGATCCCGCTGGTCCAGTGTATAATTCTGCTGCAAATTTTGGGGAGGGACAACCCTTGTGGATTGGGGAGAGCGCAAATTTGATAGGTGTAACTCAGTGGGTCCCCCCAAGTATTCTGCAAACACCAGAAAAATTAAAATTACTGCTGGAGGTTTTCCCTATGGGCAAAATTTCCCCAGCAGTAAAATTACGTCTGGTGCGAGGGGGGGTAGGAGGGCGGACACCCCCCCCCCCCCCGAAAAATTATAGGTGAAGGGACTGAATTTTGGGGGAGCCGATTTTCCGAATTTTCTAGTTGAGAAAAATCTTGATTTTGGGGTTGGGGAAGTTCCCCCTGTAGTTGATCAAATTCGGAATTTGGGGTTGCGGACGAAATTATGACTTGGGGGGGGGTGCAGATTGAGGAATCTGCAAACTGAAATGAGGTGGATTATTCGAAAAATTCTGGGGAGAATTTACTGAATTTTGGGGAAGATTCTGAGAATTTTGGGGGGGATTCTGAGACTTGTGGGGGGGGTTCTGGAAAATTTGGGGGGAATTTATGGGACTTAGGGGGGGGTTCTGAGAATTTTGGGGGAGATTTGATCCCCCCAACACCTCCACTGAGGTACACCTAGGTACACCTACAGCATTTTCAGACCCCCCAACAGCCCCAGAATTTTGGGGGAGATCGGTAGAATTGTGGGTGGGTTCTGGGAATTTTGGGGAAAATTTTGAAAGTTTTGGGGGAGATTCTGTCCCCCCAGCTCCCCAACTGATAACCGTGCAGATACGCCCGCACCCCCAGAAATTTGGGGGGGTTGACCCCCCAACTCGGTTCCCCCCAAATTTGTCGACCGATGTTTTTGAAAAAATTGTTGATTTAAAAAAGTTTCGGGTGTTTGCCCGGTTGGTAATTCGGAAAAAAGTCGGGCAGGGCCGTCCCGCAATTTTTTAAGGTAGCGAGTAAGTCGAGGGGAAGAATCAGACATATTTACTCGAGAGTTACGGTCGCCAGTTTGTGGAATTTAGAATATTCGCAGTAGATGATTTAAACTCAGTAAAGATTAAAGGTTCGATCTAGAGTGTGTAACATGTCTGATTCCATCCCTACTTAGTCGCTAACCTAATTAAGACAAACGACACAGCCCTAATTTTCACGGATTTACTTTCACAACAAAATACCAAAAACGCGATCAGTTCAGAAACAAACAAAATTCCGAATTTAACATAATTTTACATCGTCAGACTTAAATATAAAAGAATTTAAGCAAGCACCAGATAGAAATTACAAAATTACAAAACAAATAACAAACCGTGAACAAGTACCTGACAGGTATGTGGGTGTACCCCCAAAATAATCCCCCAATTGACAGCTGAACAAAGCCGGAGAATCGTAATCACTAAAATGGCGCCCGAGCTGCCAACTGTCACAAAGTT
Organism: Trissonchulus latispiculum; assembly: GCA_030248195.1. Lineage (NCBI taxonomy): Eukaryota > Metazoa > Nematoda > Enoplea > Enoplida > Ironidae > Trissonchulus > Trissonchulus latispiculum. Next base: position 78,447 of record JASAND010007616.1, on the reverse strand, counting down.
TGAAACCAGAATGACTAAAGTTGTAATCAAAATGTAGGCGAAAGTGAATTAGCAATGTACGGCGTTGGACCGTACACAGCAGTCAAATTTAGATTGATTTTTCATAAAGTTAGCACTCACTTTTGAATATTTTAGGGTGAAATCAAGGAAATATTCTACAACGGGTGGAACGCCGGAGGACCGTCAGCAATGTATTCAGCTGGAATTAGAACAAAAAATTTTACAAATTGAAAGAACCGGATAGGGTGCCATTGCGCGGCATAGCGAGATCACCTTGAAACAGGGGAGCGCTCGCCTCACGACATCGAATCACCTCGATGGTGGGCGCAGACTCACGAAGAGACTACGATGCCGTTACAGTGCCCATGGCGACACAACTATCAGATGGCAGGGAGGCATATGCCGCCGACCCCTCCAGTTTGGTAAGCGTAATTTTAGGGGCAGGGTTCGTTGGGACAACTACCATTTGCGCCCGCAAAAGTAGAATTTTAAGTTAAGGTGTGGTGACCGTACTAAAGGGAATTCGTAGGGACCTTTTTGTGCATCCCCGGACGCCTCACTGAACTAGTAGCAAGAAATTTTGAACAACTAGAAAATTTTAGGTTAGTTTTTAGGTAAGGTTTTAGGTACTTTTAAGAAATTTTCACGAATACACAGGGCAATACAAGAACATAATACAAGGTACATATTATATAAACACAAGACACAAAAATCACCCGCATATATTATAGCTAGACTATTTAGGAAGGACTTGATTAGGTAGAATTTACTCTAATTAAAAGGTTAGATAAGAATTAAATCTATTTAAAAGGTTAGAATTAAAAGAAGGAATCTAGAGTTTAGATAAGAATGCGTAGAAAGGTAAATTTTTAGTAGTTAGAGAGATCGTTTTAAAAGGGAAGTAATTAAAATTAGATCGTTTTGAGATAAAAGATAAACTTTGGTAGAAATGATTAAAGCAACATATTATGACTAAAAAATGACTAAAAACAAAAATACCAGTTTCATATACATTATATATTGACATCTAGCGTCTCTGCCGCATCCATTCTTATTCTTCGTTGTCTTCTTTCTGCTGGGATGATTAGAGTCACTAATCGGGATAGGAATTACAGTTTATAATGGCAGTCATAATAGGGAGTGGCATAAGTTGAGCAATATATAGTCCAAGTTGAGGTAGAGTCAAGGTTGAGAATCATAGTTGAGGATCATATAGTCACAGTAGAGTAGTCATGGATCATAGGATCAGGAGGGAATGATAATAACGTTGGGGACTGGTAGGTACCAACCAATGACTGGGACAACATCCGCCGTTGTTTCTTCATCGAGGTACTGTTGAAGTGTCGTCACCGCCAATGTTGAGGCTATGAGGTTCATCCGTCGTAGATTTTAGCATAGGAAGGAGCCAGCTGGTCAACAAAACATCGCCGTTCTGGACCTTTATCCTACCCATCGCCGGGCAGGCCCAACCCTTCTCCGGGCGGGAGGGGAGAGTACTAGGCTTCGCTATGCCTAGTACTCGTTGAAGTCTGGGCTGTGCTTATCCAGAGACAGCCGCTGGTGGGCCTTCTCTGGATGCGCCGGGTCGTACAGTAGAGGCCCAACGCAAGGACAGTACGTATTGTCCTTCTGGCCGGGAGGTTCCAGGCCCTCAATGTATACGCCAGTTCTATTAACCGGGAGACGCAATTCCGCGCTCTCATGCGTTTTGGCGGATCTATGATGCCAAAGAATGGCGGACATAACCCATCCGTCTGGTAGTGATGGACGGCATTCTCCATGCGCATCCGAATCACCTCCAGGAAGTCCGCATGCTCCTGTGGACTTAGACGAGTCTTAGTCTTCCAATCCGCAAAGAAATCTTGCCTACCGCCTTGGGTGAACCATAGGAGCAACTCCGTCCACAGGTTACCCGCGATACTATGACCCTGAAAGATCTTTTGCAGTGAATACAGATCAGGGTACTGCTGGGGCGGAACCTACGCCAGCGAAGCGCGAGGCAGCCCTTGGAACGAGGGCATAGCGGGTTTAAAGCCCCAGAACTCCTCGCCAGTTACCTCCGCAAACAGGCATAGGATGTTATCCAGTAGAAAGGCGCGCAATGCTGGTGACTGGTAAAAATAGTCCCAAAGCACGCGATACAGGGTCCGGACATTGTGACCGACCTTTCAGCCATTATGCCATGGCCAGTCCGGGGGGTCACGCAAGCGCCTGGTGACTTCCACCTTTAAGCCACGACCGGGAGTATTACCGTGATGGTTAATATAGCGCTTGACGTCAGATCTCTTATAATAGTGCGCCTTGCGGAATTGGTACCCATGCTCCGGGTCCTGGAACCGCAGGGTCGCATGCTGCCGTAGGGTGAGTCCACCCTGTACGGGATGCATAAAAGAGACCTCAAAGCCTTCTCCCTTGTAGGGGAAGACAAAGTCCGTTTCGGAGACATCGACTATCCCGTCGAGTCCAGGCTGGTACCAGTTAGCGAACGCAGATCGGACCGCCTCACCTCTATTGATCGTGTCAGCAGCGGCATAGTACACGTCCCTATACGCCCTATAGCCAGGACGGGAAAAGAGGTGGTCATAGGGAGTGAGCTCCGGAAGGATGCGTGCCATCACTTGGGCATGGGCCAGCTCACGAGTGGAGGCATACTCGGTAATGAACAGATACGGTTCCGAGTCCTTTGTGGGCGGCTTATTAATGGCAATGAAGTGCCATGTAGCCGAACAGGTTCTTGGCCCACGCACAAGCGGTTTATCACCGTCCGGTGACGGCTCATTGTCCTAAATCCGCACATATAGAGCCCACTGTGGGAATTTCTGTTGGAGCAGAGCACGGATCTGTGCAATGTCCATTAAGGTAACCGTGACCGCCCGTTCGCTCAAAGGAGTGAACCAATCCAAGTGAACCTTGCGGGTGGCAGTCAAAGCTGGGTGGGGAGTATTCCTACACGGAATAGCCGGAATCTCGCTACAAATCCATTCATTCCAGAAGTTCTTATAGCAGACACAGGGTTCCCTTTGTGCCGGGACTCCTGCCACCTCATCCGGCAAATGCACGGATAAAGTAAAGCGCGGATATTGCGCATCCATGCTACCCTGCAAAGCGAAAATACCCGTTTGGTTTTCCTTTGCTATGATGTATTGTTCATAGAGTAATTCGCGGAATGAAGGGAAGTTAGCAGCAGTCCGGGCTTCTTCCAAGGCGCGCACCTGGTCCCCATTCACCGGGACTGTAGGGACGGCTGCCATAGCTGCCGCTTTCCGCTTCTTCTTGGATCTAGTACGAGACCTTGACGCACGTGCCCCAGTCAAGAGCTTCGGCTCTTCCTTTGGTGGATAGCCAGTACGGTCGGTCGATAGGCTATGCCGCCTCTTATCACCCGGAACTGCACTCTGTGCTGGCCTAGCAGGTGGTGTGTCGCGTGAACGAGATTCCGTTCGCTGCGTAGAGTGTCTAGCCTGACGGTACTTGGCTGCAAGCCGCGCATTCTGCCACAGGGCTGAAGCAGGCGAATGATATGGGCGTGGCTGTGACTGCCCAGCAGGCCTAAGAGGCAACGTACCAAAACCTGCACCCGGTTGAGGTGGACGTTGCCGAGCCGTATATGCCGCGGCTCCAGCCTGGAACGGGCCAGAGCTAGCACCAGCCCCTACAACCGGTCCCGAGGGTGCCTGACCCAATGTGTCCATTGGTTCCGAGGCAGCCTCCGGTTGTGGAGTCGTGCGTGAAAGAGACGTGTCCCTTGACGAGGACGAGGAAGTAGCCCGTCTCAGATCTATGCCCTGTATGGACCCGAAACGAGATGCTCCCGGAAAAACCGGGAACGGGCCGGTCGCAGGAGAAGCAGGCCGAACCGACATTGGGCGATATACAGGTACCCAACTGCCGTTCTGTTGGCTCACGGGTATAGCAGGGAAAAACGGATGGCCGCCGTAAGTCGATTTCCGACTATGTGGCTGGCCGACGCCGGAAAGCTTAAACCGCCATACCGGGGTACCATCCATAATAGGCCCCGAGCCAACAAGGTTGGACCAGGCTCTCGTCGGAAGACCATCAAGTCCGCCTGCAAGCGCCTGGCTGATTCCAACGCTTGAGGGTCTAGGTCGGCAGGCATTGTTATTCGGCTGAAATACTCATCACCGGGTACCAGCGAATTAACCGACAGGACTACATGGAACGCATGCATCTGGATACTGCCTTGTGCATCTTTCCAGAACATAACCTGTGCCCACCAGGGTAAGCCAGGTGTCAGCTCGGTTGGGACCTGCCTGTGAACAGGGCCAAGCTGCCGGATCGACTCGAGATAAGCCGTCGGGTCGAAGCCAGCAGCTGCCCGATCTAGGGCAGGCGCTACAACATAGATGCGTACTGCATCACCTTGGCTAAGAGGAGCCCAGGCGTGAGCCGTGTCCATAACCTGGACATGGTCCTCCCGGACATACTGTCTGGGTTGCCTTTCCTGTTGCATGTCAGGGGGTAGCAACACTGGTTCCTGATAGTACATAGCAGCGGGGACAAATCTATGCCGAGATTGGCCAGAGTAACCGGCCACTTCGGGGTGGAGCAAAAACCGCAAAAACTGCTCCAGCATAGGTAAGGCAATACACACACGGGCACACCCTCATATACCGAGGTATTTAAGCCCAGACGCTGCAGCTCCGCATGCGTCGGCAATGCCACCTGGTCCAGTTGTATAACCGGTGCCGCTGGGGGTGGGACATTATACTGTTTAGGGTCAGGGAAAGTAGGAAAGACTAGCGAAGCCAGACTTGGTTGCTGGCCAACTACGGCTTCAGCTGCTTGTCCTATAGCAGCAGCAGCAGCCTCATGCGACAAACCCATCGGAGGCAGCGAGGATGGACCAGGCTGTTGGTCATCCTCCTTCTTAGGCGGAGGCATCCACTGTTTGACAGGTACAGTGACCACCGAAGACGTCCATGGTTCCGACGCCGCGCTCGCTTGAGATGCCGTACGCTTAGCAGGCGTCGGCGGTTTAGGCGGTGGTGGAGGCGGGAGCTGCTGTTGCGAGGCACCCGCTCCGGGTGGCACAGGGTCGGGAACGGACACCAGCAGCTCCGCTGGGTCCATCGAAGACTGAATGGTTGGCCGAGTCTTAGGTAGGGCTGGCTTTGGCGCGGGAGCTTGTACCGGCTTAGGCGCAGCCGCCGCAGGTTTCGGCACCGGTTTAGGTGGTGCGCTCTGTCGATGAAGAGCTCCACCGCGTGGGGAAGTACCACGGCCTCTACCGCGACCGCTCATAGCACTAGCTGGTTTGTGCTTGCGAGAATACCTGGCACTTGTAAACACCATACCTGGTGGAGTTTCGGCCAGCGATGGAAGCCTCTGTTGGTAGTGCTGCGGTATGCTAGAACCAGGTCCAAACCCTGAACCGGCCGTAAGCTGTGCCTGTACTACCTCCTTAGGAGTGGGAGCAGCAGGTGGCTGCTGCTGTGCTGGAGGCGCTGCGGGCGCCTGTTCTGTATCCTCAACCCGAGGAATTAGAACATGAATCTCGGGTTCTTCTCCTTCTTAAAGGGACTCCACATCTGTGAGGTCCCAACCGGTAGGCTCAGGTTTCTCCGGTTCTTGTTGTCGCCGCGGTGGTGCTTGCCGAGGCCCCTGATATCCGGGAGCCAACGGGTGCGCCCAACCGTCATAAGCGGCTAGAGCACTGTTCCAGTCCACGTTCGTGGGCGGGATTCGTGGAAATCGCCACAGGTACCATTGCCGACTAAAATCGACTAATGGCCGATAGATGGCATCTCGCAACCCAAATGCCGGGTTGTCGTATTCGCCCAATCGTGAGTCAAACGACCAGAGAGGGGACTGACGAATTGGAACACCCGGTTGTGCTTCCAATTTCTCTGTGATGCGATCACGATTGTATTGTTGGCCGGCTACTTGATACCCGCCGGTCTCGCTTCTAAGGGCGGTGCACGTATCACCTAACCGGTGAGGTACCATGCCCCGCAGGCGACACCGATTGATCTCCTCTACAACCGTGGGACCAAACGTGATCGCAATGGTGGACAGGACCGCTACTAGTTCCACCTCAGCGGCTGTAAGAACAGCTGTTAGGATTTGGACGACTTCGGCCACTGTAATAACGTCGGCCACTGCATAGATTATATCCTGATCATGTGGAATAGTCGGGAACCCGTGCTCACAGCACCGAGCCTCTTTAGGGTCCGGCAACTTAAAGCGCTTCGCAATAGTTGCCAATTTAGCGCCAGTATGCTGCTTAACGAAGCCGTCGGTGCCTCGTTTGGTCTCGATTGGTTTGGGCATCACAGTCGTATCCCCACACCCCCATAGAGTCCAAACCAAGTTCCATAGTTCGCGGACTTCGATAAAGCTTTTTTCCAGGTTGCGAATCCCGAACGCCTCTGCCAACCGGCGAGCGTCTGCCGGTGCGTCCACACAGGCAAAATAAGTCAAAGTCAAATATGGAGTCAAACAGCATAATTAGCAGCTGTAGAAAGGGAAAGTAGTCAGTCAAATGAGCTAGGATATAGCTAACCACGATGACATAGGTATGCGGGCGAGGCGCCCCTTCTGCCCGTTTCACAGGACCCGTGAACTGCAGGGTGGTCACCGTGGCCTGCTGTGGTTGGAGGAACTGCATACTATTCCCTCCTTCCACATCCAAAGCCACAATCCGGGCTTCGGATATCATGGTTAGGATATCTGGGAATTGCTGTAGGAATTCAATAAAAGATGTAATTATTGTCACGTCAGGGTTGTCAACAATGCCCTGGTAGGTGGGCAGATGGGTGGAAACGTCGTCTGGGGTCATCTGTAATGCATGACCCAACGCATAGGCCGCAGCAGAGAACTCATCATCCAAGTTTTCTGTGCCTTGGGCCACAAGTCGTCGCAACTGTTCTGTATAATGTTGCAGGTGCTCAGCCAATTCATCATAGCGAGCGCGTTGGAATGGGTCAATAGCGCCAACCACCCTAGGTGGGACCACTAACCGTGGTGCCACAGGTGGCGTCGGGTCGACCTCAACAACGTCACTGGTATCAGCTTCACCCGCTGAACCAGCAACGGATTCGTCTATCTGTAGTGTAGACGTATCAGCCGTAGAAGGAGACTCCTCTTCCATAGGCTCGGTTGCTGGCTGCTCCTTATCGGCACCTGCTATAGCTCTCTCAGCGCTCGGTTCCGAGACTGCTGGCTGGTCGCCTGCACCAGGCGCCTGACCTAAAGGCATAGGCTCATCGGCTTGAGGTTGAGGTACCTCAGACTCTACTGGGGCCGTCTGAGCTCCAGACGCTGACGGACTGTTGGCCACATCAGGCAAGTGGGCACAAGTTGCTGCCCTCTTAGCTTTAGTCTGTGAACGAGTCACCCTTATAGGGGCGTAGGTGTCAGCAAGACGGGGCAATGAACTTGTCGCTTTCAGCTGACCGCTGGACTGAGCCATCTCCGGCTGTCCTGGTGCTGGAGGCGGCGTAGGCAACGCCTGTCTGTCGCTGGAATCTGAGAAAGCAGAGCCTGGGCTTGGTGCTGCTGGTGTACCCTCTCTTTGTAGACGGGCTACATTCTGCTCTAGGCCGGATTCCATAGACCAGAATCCGCCGGTAAAGTGCTGGTTAGTCCCAGTCTGCACTTGTAGGGTAGACTCATCCGCAGCCGGACGGTCAAGACCTGGTGGCAGAGCAACGGGGTCGCCCAAGCCAGGTGGTGGGTTCGCACCCACTTCTAGGCCAGGGGGCGGATCTAACTCCAGATCCTGCCTAATACCCCACGGGTGGCCAAGCTGCCCTGGAGGCACCTGTGCCGCTTGGTCGCCGCCCGGCTTCACAAGCTCGTCTTCCTCCTTTTCCGGAGGATTCTCTACTGGAGGCAATTCAGGGTTATCAGGGTCGTCTATAATCTGGAGCGAATCCCAAAATCTCTCCGATAAAACGGGATACCCTGTATTAGATTATTAGATTATTTAAGTCACCTGGTGTTACTGGCGCAGGAGGATTTGGTCTTTCTGGAAAATCTTTGGCCACGCGGAATGAGAAATTATTGCCCATACACTGGCAACCAAAGGAGAGTCCAAATCGGGATTGTCGTAAACAGGAATCCAAAGGAAATCGTCGCAAACAAGTAATAGACCAGTAGAGGTCGTAGCAAAATAAGCACAATCGCAAATTAAGCCTAAACAGAAACAAAACAAATACATTACCGTGCTTTAGGGTACCCCCCTTTCTTAGCCAATGGGAAGGGTGCAGGGGCAAGGAGATCGTAGTTGATAGCGGGGCTTCCCCACTATCAGAGGGCAGGGAGGGTTAGCATAGACCGCCACCCCGGAAGAAATAGACAGGTGGGTATACCCACACCCCAGACTTAGAGTACCAGAGTGCATACAAGAGAAAAACTACAAAAAGATGCCAAAAAGGCAAACTAAGTGAGAGCATGATTGACGTGCTTACGTACAGATAAACACATACGTAGGGCCAAAGGCCAGTGCAAGAACCTGAAAAGTGCGTGTGTAGAACTTGATAAAAGATAAGGTAAAAGAAAAGAAGATAAAAGAACCTAACTAAGAGACCTAACTAAGGGTGCATGAGAACTAGGAGAGGAGGCGGTTTACCTAACACCCCTCCAAGGAAAAAGGAAAACCACGGGTTTTTGGGATCCTTATTTAGAGAAAAAATGAATTGAATTAAATGGAATTGAATCAAATCTTAGGGATTTACCACGAAATAAAGTAGTAGACCACCATAGGTAAATTTAGGGAAGAAGGGAACAGAGTAAAGATAATAGAGTAGAAATGTAGAAATCTATTAGGAAAGAAGGAAAAAACTAGAGTAGAGAGAAGTAACTTTACAACGAAATACCCCCTGAAAAAATAAATTAAGATAGGTTGAAATGGGTTAAAAAATTAACTGGAATCTAAAGGATCCTAAAAACGAGGGCACCCACCCCAGGGGAAAAAGAAACCAGAAAAAATCATGCTGACACCAACACAAATTACAGTATACAAGAAACCTAACTAAGCTCGCACGAAGACAATTAGATACGTCCGGCCGGACGATTTACAAGTACAATAACCGTTAAATACTGGTACTTGGATGTTAGGAATCACCCGGAGGCATAACAAACTAGATTTCAATGACATGCAACTTCACTGGCTTGTCAACAAAAGGTTTCAAGCGGTTTATATTCACGATGGTAAGCTCTCCCTGACCTTTCACCAGGCGGATTTTATACGTGGAGGCTGAGAGCTTTTCCATGACACGGTAGGGCCCTTCGTATTTGGGCCTCAGCTTTTTACACAAGCCAGAGGGGACGTTCTTAGTCTCGACGTTGAGCATAACCAGAACTCCTGGTTTGTACTCGACTGGGCTGGCTTTCAGATCATAGCGTTCCTTATTTACCAGGACCGCTTCTGCCAGATGCTCGTATGCAATTCGCCATGCCTCGTCTAACCGAGACACCAAATGGCTACTAATGTCTCAAGTCTATGTCTAAGTCTGGATAGTCTCAAGTCCCCACTCCGGGACTTGAAGAAGTTATCCTCAGGAAACCGGTAATCCCTACCAGTCATGAGGAAATATGGTGTCTCCTTGGTATAGCTATGCACCGTAGCTCGATAGATAGACAGACCCCAAGGGTGGGCGGCCAACCCGGACCGGCATTTTAGACTCCGAAGTTTATCTTTTCGCTTTCTTTGATTTCGGCGCAGTCTGCGGTCGCTGGTTGTCTGGATACTCTCCAGGCTGCAGTAGCCGTAGGCTCGCGTCCCCTCTTCTTTAAATTAATCGGGCCTTTATGATGTACTGCATAGAGGCCTATGTGCCTTATATCTGTGACTTGTGGCCTTTGTGCCTTATATTATGTTATTTTTCTACTGTAGGCCTTGTGCCGTATGTTAATCCCCATATTTTATGTCGTATTTACTCCTTTTTTGTTTATTGTTGTTTACTGTACTACATTGCCCCTTCCCCCCCCAGTCCCTCTATGGCGGCGAGTTCCCCTTTATCATACTATATATGTTATGTAAATTGTTTATGCCCCCATAACTATGATTGTGGCCCGGAGGATTCCGCGGTTGGTTGGTGGGCCTGAAGGTACGGGTTGGCCCGGAAATTGGTGATGTGGGCCTGGATAGTCTGTTTGGCCGGTGCTTGGTTCTTGGGCTAGAGCGGCTTGCGCCGTGGGGCGCCCGCTCCCCTTCTGGAGGTTCGGTCCGATGGTAGCTATGGGGTCTACCCCCTACGGCATGGTTCTCGGCGGCCTTCTTGGCCTATCAATTGTGAACTTTTATATTATATCAGTTTGTACTGTGATTGTTGTGCACTCCGGTTTCCCGGTTTTCATCTCCGGTTTACTACTGTTTACGGTACCGCGGGTTTACGCATAATTTTGTACTGCCATCTATGCCCTCTATTTTTGCCATTTTTGTCGGTGCAGCTAAAATTGTATATGTGTGCTTTATTTTTATGCAGCTTTATTTTGGCATTTAATCAGATTCGTGCATAATATGTTTACTCCGGGGGAGGCTTCCCTGGACTGGATATGCGTATGTCTTTTCGTCATTTTCGCGCAATTTCTCATAAATTTCTCTAAATTTTCCGTTGGAGTAGCCTCTCCCGGAGCATCTATATATATTATATTCTTCATATACAGCTGGGTTTAAAATTTTATTTCTTTGCATAGTCTTGTGTAGCATATTTTCTACTGCTTAGTTGTCTAGTTTCTATAATGTATAGCTTTGAATTTGTGCTCCCGTACTGTGATGCTTTTGCAAATGAGTTTCCCTTCCTTTTGTATAAATTTTCGGGTTGCTCTCCCTTTTGCGACCTGCGCTCCCGTCGCGGCTGAAGGGTTGTTTGTCTTCAGTGTTGAGTCAATGTACTCTATATATATGTTGTGTGTTGTCCCGGCTCGTGCCGAAGTAGCTTTACCCGTGTCTCGAAAACAGACCCCTAAAATTTGGCAAAGCCAGGGGCTCGAGTGAGATACAGTTTTAATTCTTTCTGCTTTTTAAAACGACGATTTATCTTTACTAGTACCTAAGTTACGTAGGCTAACCCTCATTTTAGTGCTAATTTTGCCCGGAGGCCGCGGCGAGGGCGCGCGTTTCAAAAGAGGGGGTAATCTGTAAAGTATTTTCTGATATTCTCCTCGATTTTCATTTAAATTTCTTTAAATGCAGCGCTATCTTTACGAACAGTAAATGTAAATTGTACTCTCGTGTGGGAACCTCGGTTCCTTAGCTAATTTCTGCAATCAAAATGGAGCGCTCGTATAGTTCAGTCTCGCAGAATCTTTAGTGACGGGAGGTCGGGTCTATTCTTTCTCTGTCTCCGCCTGCGTCCAGTTTTCAGGTGGTTTCCGATTTTGGGGGACCCCAATTCTGTCACTGTTTTGGATCCTGTTCTTACGGTATTTGTTTTGGTGTTATTGTTAGGTATTTTTGTGTCTGTAAAATTCCTTTTGTGGTTATGTGAAATTTCTGAAATTTTGTACTTTTATAACTTTGTCCGAAAACCAATAAACGCACGGTACTAAAATAGATTGCCGGCGCGTTTGTAGTTGTTTAGGGAGTAGGCGAGTTAGGGACGAGATTTGACATGCGCACACTCACGAATCTAGCAACTCTTCTTTAATTTAATTCTATTCTCTATTGCGACAACCCAAACCTTTACAGCAGGTAATCGTCCCAATCACCCTGGAACCGATTAATGTATTTAATGATAAGTCCACGTATGGTCCGGTTGAACCGCTCAACTGCACCGTTTGTTTGCGGGTGGTACGCTGTGGTTCGGTGACGTTCCGAATCACTGGCGTCAACCAAAGCAGTCGTGAACTTAGACATGAAGTTAGGGCCTTGGTCTGTCAGACTGCTGCTGCATGCATGCATGCATGTCAGACTGCATGCTGGTGCGCCCCACCGGGCCACGAAGCCATTAAAGTACCAATATGCCGTGGTCTCTGCCCGTTCGTTGGGCATAGCAAAGGCTTCAGCGTATCTCGTGAGATAATCCACGATGGTAAGAACGCAGGTATTATGGCGCTTGGTACCATTATTGCCGAAGTGCATGACGTCCATGGCCACCATATCCAGTGGCCGTCTGATAGTAACTATATTTCTCAGGCTGGCCTGATGCCGACGAGGGCCATCATTGAACTGGGCACAGGCTTTGCACTAACGGATAAAGTTGCTCAAGTCCTGTGACATGGTAGGCCAATAGTAACGAGAGGCCAGACCAGCATGAGCCTGGGTATAGGCCCTGTGCCACCGGAAGTAAAATCTGAATGAGCCTCGGCCAGGAGGATCCGATCCCGCTGACTCCGCGGTACCACAACCGTTTTAAACGAGGCTCCTCGTATCTGGCCTCGATCATTCAGTAGGGACCGGTAGAGGACACCGACTTCGATGGAAAAATCGGCCCTAAACTTCAGTAGGTTAGAGGCCTCGTCAGCATCAGACGGCAGCTTCTTATGCTCCATATAATCCAATAGAGCTGCGAATTCTGGCTCTTCGCGAAGCTGACGTTTCCAGCCAACCAGGGTGTTGGGAGGTGGCGGCTCCACCACCGTAACTGGACACACCTCTGGTGGATACATCTCCTCCGTGCCATCCACCGCTGCCGAGGCTGGGTCGTCAAGGGAGTCGTACCGTGACGACGTATCCGCCACGTTGTTAGTACGGCCTTCTTTGTATTCTAGTACGAAATCAAAACCCTGGATTTCGAGTGCATACTTGGCAAGCTTGCTCTCTGCTAACCGCTGAGGGTTATTCAGCAGATACCGTACTGCCATATGGTCGGTCCGGACAATAAACTGTCGACACGACAGGTAATGCCGGAACTTCCGACAATCCCATATAGCTGCCATGCCCTCCATTTCCTTGGGTGAAATGACCTTCTCGGAGGGTATTAAGGCTCGGCTGGCATAGGCCACCGGCCGTTCCTTAGGTACCCGCGGTCCTGTTGGGTTGTGCATGCTTCTAGGCACCGAAGCTTGCTGTTCCAGGACCACTCCAAGCCCGCGCTCGCTAGCGTCCACGGTAACGTAGAAGGTCTTATCGACGTCGGGGAAGGCTAGTACGGGAGCCTCTGTCAAGCAAGCTTTCAAGGCCTCGAAAGATTGCTGGCATTCGTCTGACCAGACGAATGGTACGTCCTTTTTGAGTAGGGCCGTCGTTGGGGCCGCCACTTCGGCATAATTAAGGACGAATCGGCGGTACATGTCCAGGAAGGACTTAATACCCTTAACGTCCTGTGGTGGGGGCATCTTAGACACCGCCTCCACCTTGGCAGGGTCCTCACTTATGCCGTGGCTGCCCACATAGTGTCCGAGGAACGGCACCTGTTCCCGGGCGAAACAGCACTTCTTGAGTTTGATTCGTAGGCCGTTCTCCCTCAGGCGCTGTAAGGTAGACCGGAGCACGTCTAGATGGGTCACCATATCCGGCGTTGGTATCAGGACGTCGTCAATATACACCGGCAAGTCGGTCAGGACCTTCTCCATAATGCGCTGGAAAGTCGCCGGCGCATTACAGAGACCGAACGGCATTACGTTCATATGGAAAAGTCCCATGTGAGAGACGAATGCCGTCTTTTCCCGGTGTTACGGATAAACATCTACCTGCCAATACCCGGCGGCCAAGTCAATGGTGGAGAAGACAGCCGCCCCTTTTAGTTGGTCCATTATCTCATCGATCTTGGGCAAGGGGTAGCTGTCGTTCTTGGTTATCCGGTTAAGCCGACGATAGTCGATAACAAGGCGTGTGATCCCATCCTTCTTGCCCACCAGTATACAGGGCGAGGACCAGGGATTAGTCGAGGGAGAACACACTCCCTCGTCCAGCATTGCCTTGATATGCTTCTATATCTCGGCTTTATCTTTGGGGTTGGTCCTGTATACCGACTTTGATAGGGCCTTCCTTGCCGGTGTCAATTATGTGTTGGTCTACCTTGGTTCGACCCGGGTTCCAAGGTCGAGCCACCACATCATAATACTCCACCAGAAGGTCCTTCAATCGGGCCTGGCCATCCTCGTCCAGGATAGTAGCCTCAAAGTCGACATTCTCTTCAGTGAACTGCAGCAACCTCTCCTCGAGTGGAGGCAGTGGTTGCTGCACCATCTCATCGGCCGAGTACTGCATGTCATTGAAGGCATTGAGGCCTTTTTCGTTCAAGGCGGCCGGCTCTTGATCCGGAGCCGGGTCCTTGAGCTGGGCAGGGCAGACAATAGGGTCCACCCAACACCACCATTTCTGGGTGTCAGTGGACGTTTGTGGAGCCATACTACCTGGGTCCACTTGTTGGTACTGTTTGAGTGCCTGTCTCAACTCTACGGACGACACCTTCGCTTATATCTTTCGGTCCCCCTTTGGACTGTTCGGGCGCGACCCAGGCTAGATACCGTTCCATATATGCATTGATAGTAAAACGAGGGCTTGAGACCAAGAGACGAGACCATGACATGAGACCTATACAGGGCAGGGACCTATACAATGCATATGCCTCGAAGCTTCCCGATATTTCCTTTTCCGAAATATCGATCACAAGGAGCACGACTCGCTCTTCGAACACCCAAAGGGGCCGTGCTTGCCGTGGCCTGACGTACATTGAGCCAGCTCTTAGACTGCACCCATTATAGGTGAGTCTAAGTCCTGACCGGCCGATGACCCAGTCGATAGCAATCGCCATCCAACCTCTCGATTGGTGGAAACCGACGGTCTTATCCATGCCAATCTGCCGACCGTACATGAACTTTGACCGTTTTCACCGGCCTTGCCTGTTCACTGATCGATGCCTTCTCCGGTAAGCCGCCGAAGGTAAGGTAAAACCCACTGCCGAGCCCCAAGCTCCAAGCAGCCACAAGCACACTAAAACAAGAAACCTATGCATCGACCAGCTTAGGTGTGGACTGTCATCCACGTACCACGCAATGCCACTTGTCATTGGCCTAGTGCCAATGCCAGCCCGACATATGCGCCGACTAAACGGTACCACAGCAGGATGTCAATTCATCCTTCGACAGACACGGGGGGCCTTCAGCCTCTCCCCCAGCGCTATAACACCCGTTTAACGTGCCCCTGGACTCTTGCGAGCCCGTTGCCGCCTGTTGCAGCGTAGCCTTGGAGAGCCTATCCCCCTTGGCCCGCTGCCGGGTGTTGTCAGTGTTGTTGTCTGTTGTCAGTGTAGTTGTCAGTGTAGCTGACCCGAGTGAGCACCCCACTCGGCTGCAAATCGGTACCCTTGCGCTGAGGTAACCGGGATAATGGGCTCCGCTTCACCCAGTGGCAGCCCTTTGGGTAACTCGACAGCTACATCCAGTGGATTATAGATCTGAAGATAATCCACTTTCTCCGAGGCTTGGAGCGGGCCACCATCGGAATCCTCCTCCTCCGAGGTGGAAGGGATATGGCGCGGTGGTGGCGTTATCTGTGCTCTAGTTTGAGTACAGGTGCCACCAGGACCCTCATCATCCGAGGTGTCCTCTGGTTGGGTAAGCTCCCTGAATGTACGTTCGTTGCTAGGCTAGGGTCGTTGCCCGCAACTTCCGTCGGTGGAGCTCTTGAAGTGGTGTCGGCTTAGTAACCACCACTGAAGGCGGGCCCCGCCTTCGGGGTGGGGTAGGGGGTACCACCTGAGAATCTGGTACCGCCTCGTCTGTAGCTGGGCCTGTACTAGTCGAGTTCCGACCAACAGGAGTCTTATCCCCAGGGCTTAAGACAGAAACCCCAGTATCCGGAGTCTGTCGGTCCCCAGAACTTAAATCAGAAGCCCCACTGGATGCTGGAGGTGGATCCCCAGGGCTTGAACCTGAGGCCACAGGTCGTTTTGATGGCAGCTGGAGCTGCCTCTTAAAAGGCACAACGGGCGGTGCAGAATTTATTAGGTCGACTTGTACCTTCTTAGAGGCCACTGAGGGCTTAGTCGCCTGTCCGGCGGCTAAAGTAGCTCGTTTCTGGCGTTTCTGCACCACACATGCCTTGGCATCTTCCATGTCACTCAACGTCAGAGTGACCGCTGCGATCTGGTTCCACTGGATACCAGACACTCCAAGGCGTCGGTACGTACTGGGGTTTTTCCATCCGAACCTAGGTGGTTTCGCATCATCGCGAAGCGGCCCTTGACCCGGGTTCCAGCCCCCATAACCGAAAGGCTTCACTGTCTTTCGCCAGCGGTTCCAGAACTTATGGGGCCGTGGAATCCCGTTACCATCAAAGAAGAGGCCTTCGCCCCCTGGGAAGCCTCCATTGTCTAGTACCACCTGCCGAGGTGTGATCCAGTTCTCCTTATTTTTCCGTTTCTGGAGTTTCTTCTTGCACTTCTTGCAAGTACAAACGTACGTATCCCGTACGAATGTCATGGGCTGGGTTCCGGGTCGAGTGTATGCCTCAGGCTGCAGGACACACCCGTCCTTCGCAGCCACTTCAGGGTTACCAGACATCGCTGGCCACCCTTCCGAGTCGTCACTGTCCCAGAATCGAGGTTCTGGGTGCGATGGAGGGTTAAAGGGGGAGGGACCCATCGACCCGATAGGTGGATTAGGGGCAACAATCATGTTAACCAGGGTCATGGGTTGGGAGGGACACGAGTCAGCATCTACTGACCGTGCCCCTGCTGGGCGTTTCCCTGGTCCGGGAAACCCTCATAACGCAGTGGGCCTATGATACCGCGGCCCCACCGCCGGCCTCGTTCAGCTTGCTGGTTATTATTATTATAACGGTTATTACCACGGTTATTCGCTGCTGGAGCGGCCGGGTTAGGCCTGTTGGCATTGCCCCATAAACGAGCAAAGATCCTTTGCCGTTATGGGCGGTCAGCGCCAAATATCTGCACGCCAGCCAAATATGTAGGGCATTGATGCAACCGATGACCTGGCTGCGTACACAGGAAACAATTCCTGTCCTTGATGTTGGGCCCCTTGGTTTGGTGGCGCCTGGGCTTGGCCCCCTACAGGCTGGTGCACACCCGCACTCTGCTGTTGCTGTGGCGGCTGCGGTACCGCAAAAGCTTGGACTGGGACTTCCTCAGTCATTTCAGTTTCTACCGTCTCTGCTATATGCAGGGCGCGGTTGACCAGCTCGTTCTCCCTAGCATGAGGCCAAAGCTGGAGATCGGGTAGAGCTCCGCCAATCCGCTTTCTGAGGTCCTGCCGTAGACCACGGCAGAACTGGGTACAGAGCTTCTTTTCCCACTCGAGAAGCGTCTCGAGTGGAAAAGCTTTAGCAGCGGGCAGTCGCAGCGCCGCGACAAAATCGTATGCCCGCTCATTAGGCTGTTGCTGCTTCCTGTAGAACTGTTCTGCATACTGTTCTACGGTAGTAGGAAGCGGTTCATACAATTGGCCGAGCACCACGATAAATTCTTCATAGGTAGACGGCGGGTGTGGACTAAGAGCCTCCTTTACGTTATCGTCCACCATGGTCCACAGTAACCGGTGCCAGAGCTCGCTTGGCACTTGATGCATGTTGGCCGTTGCCACGAAGTTATTAAGCCAACTCGTGAATTTAATTGGGCTTTGAGATCCCTGAAAGAGCTTTATGCCATTGAAGCCTTTCAAATACTCACCCAATTGCCGGGTGAGATCAAACTGGGTGTGTTTGGCCAGTGCCACGGTATTGTGGGGACCAGCCGTTTGGGGGGCATGGACCTCTTTTCGAGGCTCTTGCCGACGGGCCACAGGCCAATGCCAGCCTATGGGCGGAGAAGCTGAGTTCTCCGACGGAGCTTGCTCGATTTTAATAGGAGACCGACCGCGTGGTCGTCTTAGTGCCTTTTCGCGAATGGGTAGAGTAGAGTAGAGTAGAGTAGAGTTAAAATTAACTCTTTTAACCCTTTTCATGAATGCGCAGGGTTAAATTTAACTCTGCCTGTTTTTAACTCTTTTAACTCTGCGGGGTTAAAAATCAAAGAGTTAAAAGAGTTAAAACTGGCAGAGTTAAAATTAACTTTGTGCATTCGCGAAAAGAGTTAAAAGAGTTAAAACTGGGAGAGTTAAAATTAACTCTCTGCATACGTGAAAATAGTTAAAAGGATTATAATTTTTGCGTACGCAATAATCCAACTTTTCACCATTTGAAAATTTTAAAGAACTTCCCAACGTTTGGAAAATTTTAAATAAAATAAGACAAAAGATTTACTCATTTCATTAATAAACATTTATTGCATCTTCAATACAGCGTCATCCTGTAATAGGGCGATCCGGGCGTATCCCTGTGTGTAACTTGCAGTTTTTAACCGATTTTGCTGAAATCTAGCATGGATCCATTTCAACAAATTATAGACCAATCTGCAGCAAAGTTTCGAAGTTTAAGCTTGTAAGGGGTTAACGACATGAGAAAAACTGCAATTGAAGGGGAGCCAACCAAAGATTTTTACGATTTTCATGAAAGTTTGTATCGGGTTCATGTTCAGATTTCGCTGAAAAGTAATCTAAAGACAGTGTTTCGGTCTAGGTTTTCGTTGTTTCTTTTACCAGCTTGCAATTTAGCCTATAATAAAGTGATAATGAATAGTTGAGCCGAAAAGCAGGCTTCATGTTCGTTTGCTGAGACCACGACAGAGCCCAAAAAAACCTTTGTTCATATTTTCAGCAAAATCGGATTCTCTTGGTTTCCCTAAAAACTTGAACAATTTTGGTCAATTTCAACTAAAATTTAATACTAAAACAGATAGGTGCAGCAAAATTAAATAGAAAAATGTTGGCTTATTCTGTAGTGATTTCAAATTTGAATTGAAATGGTTGCCCTTAGAACCACAGTTGGGATAACAATTGATCTTGTACTGTAATTCTGATGAACATAACCAGTTGCAGCTAAGTTCGCGTAACATTTGTCTAGATGTCATTTCAAAAAGTCAAAAATTCAAATTTTTAAAGTTACAGTAATTTTCATGGCAAAACTAAAGCTTTAATTAATCCACATTTTGAAAAAAATTAAGCTTTCGGTTAGTTGTAATGTCCCGTTGATTCGACTTTTCATGTTGTCAGCTCTCATACATACTTCAAATTTGCATTTATAGGTGGTATCAAGAGTGGTATTAAATAACTTACAAAAAATAATTTAGAGCCTATTCATAATGATAATTAATTATTTTACTTTGATTAATTTTATTTAATTATTATTTCTAAAAATGCAGCATGTTGAAAACATTTTGTTCGATCTATTTTTATTTTATTAAGTAGCCTATTTCGTTACTTTGGCGTAAATATTTCAGCAGAATGTTGGCAAATGCTTAAGTAATTTTGAAGCATTATGAACCATCCAATGAAATTATATGTTGCACTTTCATTGGCTCGATTATCTTGTCATTTTTAAAGCACGCGCACAAAATGTGGCAATAACAATGTAAAGGATAGATTTTAACTCGTTTAACCCCCGTGCTGAGACGCGGGTTAAAATTCATTGTAAAATCTCTTGAGCGAGTTAAAAGAGTTTAAATTTAACCCATTCATGAAAAGGGTAGAGCTAAATTTAAGTCTGCAGGTTTTTAACTCCACGAGTTATTCACGAAAAGAGTAGAGTTAAAAGAATTAATTTTTAACTCTTTTCGCGAATGAGCGTAGAGTTAAAAATTTTAACTCTGCTTAACTCGGCGAGTTTATTTTAACTCGTTTAACCCATTCGTGAAAAGGATAGAGTTAAATTTAACTCGTTTACCCCATTCGCGAAAAGGTCCTTAGTTCAGCATCGGCTTCAGTCCTAGTTGGCACAGACCTAGCCCTAGGTCGTGATGGCCAATACGTAGGCTGCTGTGGGAAAGGCAGATTAGCCAACCCGGCTTCATCTGCACGAGGCTGCTCTGGCTGAGCCCCATATTGCTGGAATGGTGGAGGTCCAGCATCCGGGTCCTCGGTCTCAGAGGGCCATAGGCTGAGCAAGTCGGCACACAATTCCGGGTAGTACTCGTCGAGTGCTCCCCATGTGACGTCCGGCAGGTCGGCCAGCCACTGGGTAATGAGGGACCGGCATACCTGATATTCTGCCTGTGACATCGTCCTAGTTTGTGGGACTCTGACTAGGCGAGCCAACGGATTGACCCACGGTACCACCCTATTATCCGGTGGTGGGATGGGGTCAGTGCCCGTATCCACCACTTCCTTAGCCTGAAGAGATTCCTTCGGCTCTGATTTAGACGGTGGCCTAAGCGGGCCACCAGGTGGGGGAGTTAGCTGTATATGAGCCGAACTCCGGTAGCTACGGGCAGGAGACGGCTTAGGTTCCTGCCGTGGAGGTGGGCCCCTGCTAGCTCCTAGCTGGGTACCTTCTTCGTTGTCCCACACGTAAGGCTCGTCAGAGCCCGGCCGACCAGACTGATTCTGATCCCGAATCAGCTGAGCTGGGTCCGGCTCATAATTACGCCTTCGGGTTTGGGGCCCAGCAGAGGGTCCTGCCTAGCCAGGCCGACCCGGCAGCCCGTATGCGCACAGACGAAGGGCCGACACCAGATCCGGTCTAAGGCCAGGAATTGGGCCCTGTGCCGACTCCGGCACGGGAGGGGGCACATACGGCCTAGGTGGAGGGAAAGAACCCCTCTGACGGAAGTAGGCCTGTTCCTCTAAATGCCGACGAGCCGCCAGCAAGACTCTAGCATCCTCACCGGGTGCTGCAGGTCATGGGGTTGGTAAGCCAAACCATTTCTGTCGGGCCGGCGTCAACAGGGGGTACCGCCTGTATTGGCGGTAAAAGTCAAGAAACTTTGATTTTTCCGCCTGGCTGATCGAAGGACCTGCGTCGCCCGGTGTGGGCTCACGTGGCGGTAAATACCCAAACCGCTCAACGCTCGATTACCGTCCATAAGCTGGCCCAACTCATCAGCCCGATGAGTAAAATTGGTCCTCCAGGCTCCGTCAGACGACTGGGCGGAAGACCGCCCCGGGTTTTCAGAGCCAGGCGGGTTGGCCACTGTCCCCGCTTGAGGTGCAGATTCCTCTATGACCGAGGAATCCGCCGGATCGACTGCCGGATCCGGATTTGGAGGCTGCTCGCCCCCGTCCTCGGGGACATTTGCCTGGAGGTTCCTGGGTCCTCCCTTTGAGCAGCCGCCTGATGTCTAGTTATCATTTTTGGCCTAACCTAAGTACGTATGAAACTGGTCTAGAGTTAAAATTAGTACGTGCGTATGTGAGATCAAGTATGAGAAAATTACCTGAAAACCCGAAATTAGATGAGAAAAGTTGGTAAAAAGTACTGGTTTTGGTTAAAAACTGGTTGACAAAATACACAAAAACCCACAATAAACTGGCTGATATTGGCCACGAAAATGTACGTATTACCAAGAAAATGAGAAACACGCACAGAAAAAATGGCCACAATAATACAGAATTTACACGAAAATTGACAAAAACACACTACTTTACGCCAAAAATACGTACGCATCCCCGAGAAATGTGCAGGGGACACGCAGTGGACCGGCCAGACATGATACAAATACCACCAAAATAACTCGGAAATTACCCCCAGAAGGAAATATAACCAGAAATTGTGACAAAAATGAATTAAGACCCCCAAGAAAGATTGAAAATTTTACCCCCGAATTTGACAAAATTAACACAATATGACGAGACAAATACAGAATAACCCCCAGAAAGTACGTAGAGGATTTTTCCTAGCCCGTAAAAATACCTAGTGGGCCTGGATTTTTCTAATTCCAGAAAAATCGAAAATATTTTCCCTGGTTCCGGAAAATATTTTCCACACAAAATACACAAAACTTACGTAAAATTCTACAAATTTGGCAAGGTGGAGGCCGAAACTGGCAGCCTATTGTAAAGTTTTGGCCCCAGAGACTGGATAATGGGCGACCAAACCACTTTACTGGGGTGCTGTGCGCTTGTGGCTGGATACGCAACCTAGACTTGGAGATTAGAATTATACCAAATATCGTGAAACCTAACTCACTCCCACTACGTTACCCCAGATCTAAGCCCTAAGTTCCCTACTTACCGAGCTAAACAATCTAAAACTTAGCTACAAAACACAGGGCGAAGTGGCCGTACTATAATATTTAATAAAAACTGGAGGGGGGGATCGAGTAGCGACCAGTCAAACCAAGACTGTTTTCACTGTTTTGTTTTGTAGACTGTTTTATCTCAAACTAAAATAAATTGATTTTTGGGATTTGGTTCTTCTGCTTCTTTCTAACTCGGAACGGATCATCACTTTTCATTTTGCCTGAAGCCACCCATGCTAGCATATATATACGTTATGAGAGCAAAATAAAATTTGTAAATGTCGGTATATAATATAAGCCGGTATATAGTCATAAAATAAACTGAAGGCGTTGATTACAATTATATGTATATATATATACTTACAAAACAGGAAAAGAAACATAATAGAAGGCACTTTAAGAGACAGAAGTTCTGTCACAGAACTACGTATATACATAATAAAGCAGCACAGAAGTATATATAAGTGCGCCAGAGGCGAAATTTTTTTAGAAACCTGTGAAATTTATTAAAATTATGCTTAATTTTCACTCAAAATATGCATATAAACAGCTGGAAAAATTTTCTGGGGGGGGGCCAAGAATGCCAAAGGAGGGGGCCCAAATCGCAAAGGGAGGCTGGAACGTAAGTCAAGCCAACTGACCAGATTTAACTACAGATTACAATTTTGGTGTCGTTGGATAGCCCTTAATTTGTAGTATATGTAGTGACTTTCCTTTTAATTTGTAGCTTCAAGGTTAATGAGAAAGCAGCCTTTGAAATTTCATATCTTTAACATATAGAATGTACGTTTCTCTAGCACATGTGACGCAGTCACGTGACCGAATATGAGTCACATGTGCAGCAGAGACATACGCATTGTGTGTTAAAGATATGAAATTTCAAACGCTGATTTCTTATTAACCTTACAACTACAAATTAAAAGGAAAACTACTACATATACTACAAATTGAGGGCTATCCAACGATGCCAAAATTATAATTTGTAGTTAAACCTGGTCAGCTAACTTGACGAACGTGCCCCTGGATCCGCCACTGGGAGACTTACGCTGAGCGATAACTGGGAGGGACATCCCCCTTTAACTGAGGGGTGGGGGGAGGGGGCGGAAGTCGGGCCTTGGCCAAAATTTGGGTATTTATGGTGTTTTGCAAACATTTTCAAGAAAGTCCAAATTTGTGTCTTAATGTCTTTATTATTGCGAGGAATACACGTTGTTAACTGTTTTATGGACTTTCTGACTCGATATTGGCCTTATTTTGTACTTTGAAAGCATGTTGGCAATCAAGATTTCGAGTTTAGTACTACTGACTGTCTAATGATAAAATTACTTGACGGTTGAATGTTTTTCGGCATTAGAAACGGCTGAAAATGCTATTTTTGGCATAAAAGTAGATAAAACTTTTTGGAGGACCCCCCAAATAGTTAAATAGTTGGGGGAGCCTTGAGCCTTCCCCATCCAAAATCTCCGTTCCACCTATGCCCCTCCCCCCAAATGGAGGGATTGCCGACGCCGACCGCCCGACCCTCTCCCCGAAACAATTTCTAAACCCACCCTTGAAACATTATTTCCACAGGGCTGCCGCGGTTCCTTTTTTCCTTTCTGCCTTTTTTCGAGGTCTTCCTTTTTTCTGCAAAATTTCCTTTTATTTCCTTTTTTCCGAAAATTTTCTGAAAATCAACAAAAATGTGCCTAAAATTTGATCTTACAGTCACAGTGGTAGTTTCCAAATATTTTCCGGTTTCGCCGGAATTTACTTGTCTCTAGTCTACATACATTTTACGCATTATGCAGTAAAACCCCCATATTGCTTCAGAAAATTTTTTGCTGGGTTCGCGCCATTTTTTAGCTTAACAGCGATGAAATGTTGGGGGTAAAAAATGGCCACTCCTGGAGCCCCACTGCAGCAGAGGATATTATGGTGTCTTGTGCGTTAATTTGGGACCGATACACAGGGTATTTTTTAGGGATTGTTTCCGGGGGAGGGCTTCCCGGTGGGGCCCTGGCCCGGGGGGGAAGAAATTTTCGGGGGGGGGGAAGATTTTTTGCAAAAATGAGCCAAAGTGGTATTTTTTGGCGTATTTTGTATGGTGAAACGCTATAAGTTCTCAAAAATGCCAGGATTTAAGCTAAAAGTAGCTATTTTTACGAAACTAAAAAATTTTAAAAAATTTTTGAAAATTTGCCTATTTTTGGCAAAAATTTGGGCACCCAAAAAATCCCGGGGGGGGAAGCAAAAATCCCGGGAGGGGGCGATTTCGGGGGGGGGGAGGTCAATTTCGGGAGGGGGCCCGCCCCCTCCCCTGTAACAATACCCTGATACAAACCCACATGCAAAGTATTGGAGCCAGACTCCATGCTATCAATAGAAATTTGGAAATGCCGATATGATCCTTAGCTTTTGGCAGTGGTTTTGGGAGGTCAACTTTGAAAATTGAAGACACTGAAAACTTTCTATTTAGTCCATGGGTCTCTTACTTACAGTGTGTGGACCCCTAGGTTGGCGCTATATATATTATCACACATTAGCTGCTCTCACAGGGCCTACCAGGCTTCCAGGGAGCAGCCGTTTTTTACCCTTATTTGGGGTGTTTTTCCCGGGTCTATATACTTGTTTATATACGTACGTAGTTTTGTGCGATTTCGTATTTTTAACTTAACGTTGCTGGCATTTTTTTAGGGTTTTGAAAGTGGGGGGGGGGGCTTCGCCCCCCCCCCCCCCCGAGGGAGCGGGGAGTGGGGGGGGGCTTCCGAAAAGTGGGGGGGGGGCGAGTCCAAGGTATAAAATACCAAAATTTTTAGCGAAAAATTAGCATTTTTTAGGTGAAAACACAAAAAAATCGCTGTTTTTAACCTTAAAATTAACTTATAAGTCCATAATTTAGCTAAAAATTGAGAAAAATTTTGAAAATTTGACCTCAAAAACCTAATTTTTCGACACTTTTGGGCGACCCCCAAAAAAGTGGGGGGGGCTTGCCGAAAAGTGGGGGGGGGATGAAAGTGGGGGGGGGCTCTGAAAAGTGGAGGGGGGAACCGAAAAGTGGGGGGGGCCCCCCCACCCCCCCCCCCACTAAAAAAATGCCAGCGTTGAACTAGTAGTTTGGATTTTTAGGCATGGCTTATCCATCAAACAGCGCTATAAGAGCATTGAGTTTGGAGTTAAAAGGACTTCAGGAAGAGCCCGTTGAAGGATTCAGAGTGGCACTTCTCAACGATGACAATCTGTTTGAATGGGGTGTTGCAATTTTTGGACCGCCAACCACACTTTATGAAGGCGGATATTTCAAAGTGAGTTTATCCAAACAAATGTATATCGATAATTAAGAGGGGTGCGAAGCGACCCCGTATAATAGGAAGTAAAAGGTGTTGCGCGGGAGAGCGGCAATTCGAGATCCGTTCGAGTACCGTGTCATAAACATAGGTGTAACGGGGATTTGGGTTGGGGGGGGCCCTCCCCCGGAATTTTGCGGGGGGCCCCCTTTTTAGACCCCCCCAAACCCCCCCACGACCCCCCCAAACCTCCCCCAAAAAATTTTTTCTATTTTTATGTCAAAAATCGCATTTTCAGCCATTGTTAATGCCAAAAAACATTCAACTATGAAGTAATTTTGACATTAGACAGGGGTTTTAAACTCGAAAACTTGATTGCCAACATGTTTCTAAGTCTAAAATAAGGTCAATATTGAGTCAGAAAGTCCATAAAACTTTTGAAAACGTGTATTTCACGCAATAATGAACAGTTTAAGCCAAAAATTTGAACATTTTTGAAAAATTTTGCAAGATTTACCCTAAAAATACGAGATTTTTAGCCAATTTTTCGCGCCTTCGGCGCGACTGCCCCCCCCCCCCCCGTTGGGGGGGGGGCCGGGGGCCCCCAAAAATTTTTGGGGGTGGTTTGTAAAAATGGCTGGGGGGGGGTTACCCCCCCAAACCTCCCCCCAATTACACCTATGGTCATAAACTGGGCTTACGTACTTATTCTAGTATATATAGGTTGGGATGGTACTCACATATATAGACGTGACGTGACAATCCATGATATGCAAAGGATCAAGGGAGTGGAACCAGAGATCGGCAGGGTCAGAGTCTGCAGCCTACAGCAGTCAAGACGTTCTTCGTACTTTTTTTCGGAGGGGGGCTGAGGGTAGAAATTTTAGAGGGATGTTTTGTATGTAGCCCTTCGTACTTCTGACAAAACTGATGCTCTAGTTAAACTATTCCCACAGGTTTAGTTCTATGCGTTTATAGCAATACTGTTTAATTATATACTATACGGATAACTACAAGCATAACTATATTATGTACACTGTGTGACAGCCTTCAGAGGGCGAAAAAGCTTCTGCAGCTTTGCAACCTTAGCTGGGCCAGCCGATGCTATAGTATTTTGTAAATTTATATGGCGTCGTAAAGGAAGCGAAAACTGGACATTTGAAGACTTTTAGAAAATGCAAGCTGCGAGAAAAAATTTCCATCTGGGCTCTACCCGAAAGTAGCGTCCCCCCAACTAAAAAGAGTGCGGCGTAGTCCGCGTACTATGAGCTAAAAAGACTGCGCAGTGCGTAGCCCGCGTACTACGAACTATAAAGACTGCGCAGTACGTAGTCCGCATACTACGGAAACGGAAAGAAAAAACTTGCACTGCGTAGTCTTTTTCGTCGCGCGCGTCTCAGTAGTCTTCATTGTCGGCGCGCAACGTCGCGCTTCGCGGGGGAAGGTCCGAATCCTGAGGGGGACAAATTTCTGGAGGGTTTCTTTTTATACTGGTTCTCCAGACAAAAGAGTCCATCCATTGCGGCCGCTGGCCGGACAGGAAGAGGCTGTATCCGATGGCCAATGTCCAGGGCTCTGACGTTTCGCACTGCTTGTGCTCTCCCAGCCAGGATGCCGTGGGAGAAAGTCTGTGACTGGGGCTTGAGGAAGGTGTGATCGGCTACTGGGCGTCTGGGCATACTGGGCATCTGTACTGGTGGATTTCAAAGTCAGTCAGGGAATTCAGTAGGGTTACGGAAAAACGGGTATAGTTCTGCTAACTCCTTGTCTGCAGACTGCACAATATCAACGAGGGCCTGCATTTGGTTCAGTGTCTCCGGCCATTAGCAATAGGAGTAGTGAGGGCCCTGGCGACAGGACTGCCGGATCCTCTCAGTAATAACCTGGCTGTTCTGATTGAATTAGCATTGGAGGGCGTAATCCGGTGAGGGGGAATTCTGCTTCCTGTAGGGTGAAAACCGCGAATCAGTGAAATCATTTTTGTTGGGTTCGGTTCGGGCAAGAGGATCGCCTTCGGCACAAACCGCTCCACTGCGGCAAAGCGGAGTTTATTCGGTGCGGTATTGTTATCGTCTTTAATCATGATTATATATATATACGCTGATGTCCTCAGAAAAGCTCCGTTCTTCACATGAACAATATAATCTCCGTTTGTGGACCGCCCCTCCCATAGATGAATCCCTCCATTGGTTTCTACTCTTGTTTTAGGCTCAACTGAAGTTTCCTTCTGATTACCCGTATTCGCCTCCCAGCATGCGTTTTCTGACGAAAGTTTGGCATCCTAATGTTTACGAAGTAAGTTTTGTGTAACCAAAGGGTGAGTTCTTGAGTTGTGGTACATATACCTGGGCTTATTCTTGTGGGGGGGTGGGGGCCCCCCCATAAACACCCTTCCCCCCCAAAAAAATCGCCCCCCCCCAAAAAAAGTGGGCGCCCCTTTTGGTACCAAATTTTGCCCTGAAAAAATCGCTCAGAAGGCCAAATTTTCAAAAATTTTCCGGCTTCGCCGGAGATTTTTACTCAATTTTTGCCCTTTTCAACACTAAATCTGCATATTTTTGCTATTAAAATCAACTTTTATAGTATATGCCGGAAAAATAGCGCTATTTTCAGCATTTTTTTCGAAAAATTTTCGCCCCCCCCCCCAAATTCCTTGCCCCTCGGACCTTTGGGGGGGCCCCAAGAAGCCCCCCCCAAGAAAAAATCCCTAGAATAAGCCCAGTATACTGATAACCATGCTGATTAGTGATGGGTATCCGGATGTCTGAATATTTTTATATCCGGAAAATATCCGATTTGAGAAAAATATCCGTGTATATACATTTCAGACAAAGTAATGAAAAATTAGCGAATTTTTGATTAAAATTTTAAAATATTTAAAATATTTTTCAAAAATTTTCTCCGAAAATATTGAAACCAAGGTTGTGGCGTGGTGACTTGATAGAAATTCATAGCGTACCGAAGAATTGAAACTTAAATGCAAAATAGATAAATTTTCTTAAAGTTAAGTTTGGAATAGGCGGATAACCGGATATCCCTTAACGCAAAATAGGCGGATATCCGAATATGAAAAAATATCCGGTGCCCATCATTAATGCTGATATAATATATTTGCAAAATTATCTACCTTTTAAATTGAAAAGTGTGTACAATACAGCCGTGTATAACTTTGTCACCACCTTACCTAACTAAGCAACCATTTCGTTGTCCTCACATTTTGTACGTGTAAGGCAAAGTAGTGACCTATACCACCTCCGTACTGTGTGGACTTGACTCTCCCTCGTATTCCATTTTCGGCACCAGCCTTTGGTACCCCAGTGGGGTCATCAGTTAGCACTGGTCATCGCGGAGATTGGCCAGAATACGATGTCCCCAGTTGCCCCCTCGGTCAGAGTTATGGTTAGGGCAGTGCATAATGTAAGCCAAGTACTATAAGTGATGATGTTCTGGGACCAGGGCTTTTCATAATCATGATGACAGTATTTCCGAGTCCTCCCACTATGTTAGTAACAATGTTTAACCAATAATTGTACAGAAACTTCATTCTAACAATTCATGTGCATGTTGATATTTAGAACGGGGATCTTTGTATTAGTATACTTCATCCACCTGTAGACGACCCTCAAAGCGGTGAACTAGCCTGCGAAAGATGGAATCCTACTCAGACAGTTCGGTTAGTAACTAGTAGTTGTCAGCATTTTGCTAGCTTATTTGCGGGGTGGGTGATTTTGGCGGTTCTTCGATTGGAGACGGCTCACCTGATGTGTATGGTCGTCGCAAGTTTCAATGATATATAACAGTTTTATATTATTTTGATCATTTGAAAAACTGCCAAAATGGTTACAGATGTAGCTGGGATTATTGCTTTTTGGACTAAAAATGTAAAATTCGTACAAATAGAAATAAATTCTAGAAAAAAGATTGGAATATATACTTAGTCATCAACCTTTTTCTGTTATGAAATGAGGTAGCAGTTCATAGGAAGCAAGATAAAGCCAGTAGTCATGGAGCTTGCGGATTAAGAACTGGCGCAACGTGTCAAGTCTGTACGGTGTTTGGCCGGCAGTCAGTTACGTTTTTGCGTAAACTACTGCGTATTTACGCAGACGAGCTAACAATACACAGTCAAACAAAAAATACGCAGCAAAATACGCAGCCGAAAAATTACGTAGTTGGAATTTTAAGAGTGCTTTAAGGTGCTGGTATCCTTTTGTGCAGTGCTTTTGTTGTGAGTATTTGAAACGCTATAACTTTTGCAATTTTGGGAGTTGGAAAGAGCTTTATACATCATCTTAAAGCTTATTATCTGAACATTTACGTGGGCTTACGAAGCTGGCTAAATTAGCAAAAAAATGCCGAAATTTTTTGGCATGCTGACATCTAACAGGATGATTATAGACCAAACATTTTTGAACATCGATTTCTCAAAACTGAAGAATCGGCCAAAAGTTCTTTTTGTGCCACTATATGAAGGACATATGGGCCGAGGGACGTTTTTTGGATTTGGCTGAGCAGGTCTTACCGGTCGAGAAAATCGGCCAAATGCATGGTATCACAATTTCGCAACTTCACATTGAGTTTTCTTGCTACTTGATAAGATTTAGCCCATACCAAGGAAAAGTTCCCTCCGCAGAAGTGCGAATTTCGATGTCTGACGAAAATTTCCGGAATCCGTCGAGTAGTTTTAGAGAAATCGATGTTCGAAACAAAATAGTCGCAGTTTTGCCAAAATGGTTTTTCGGCCAAATCTCTAGCTTAAAACAATAAAGTCCGCCCAATAGGCATTCATAAAATGTGCATTTGGACGCTGTATCGATTGAGTACAAATAAGCCAACTTTGTCCTTAACATGTGGCAGTGATTTTGAAAAAACTGATTTCCTCAAAAATGGCCATTTTTGACCCTCAAAACAGTTTTTTCTTATACTGACTTAACCACTGGAGATAGCTCAAAGGTTGTAAAAGAAAAAATGTTCATTTTCGTGTTCTCTTTCCAGCCATAACAACGAATCTCGTGTCTTGTCTACCTAGTGGGAGCCTAAGGCCAAAAACCAAAACTTTCTTATCTTTTGGCCTAAAAATACGGGACTGGTCCGAGAATGTTAAAGAGCACGGAAATAGGTTATTTCGTAAGTTTTAGCCATTTACGTAAAGTATTAAAGCAGTATGAGTCAAAATTACCCGAAAGGAAACCAGCACCTTAAATTAATTTCTTGAGACAGTCTGTCATAGTTTGTGCTCTGGCTCCTTCTGGTGACATCCCCCCAGACTCCCCGCTTACCTCTGCAATTCTGCATTGGTCGTTCCATCTGCAGTTGCTTATATACCTAAGAACACGTTTATAATAAACGTACATGTCGTTATTGTGTCTATTTTGATTTGACAGATCACTTTAAAGTATGCATAATCTTCTTAACTGTTCAAGGAAACTAACTATTTCTCTAACCAACTGTTCACTTCACTTAAGTATTAAACTTTCTTAACGATCCAAGGAAAAGAATACAAAGTTTAACCCTTTATGACTTTCCGTCCCTCAGGAAGGACAAAAGTTGATAGCATTTTTCAAAAGACAGGTTAAAGATATAGACTTGGTTCATTTTTTAAGCTGATTCTTGATTTATTCGGTTATATTGGAGCAGAGAATGGAGGCTTTCAAAGCTCTATACCTTGTTATAGAGGCCAAAATATCAGTTCTACCGACGTCAAAATCGATGATTTTGTTCAAACCAATGTTATTCTCTTATAGCCCCGTAGTTTGATTTGACATTCATTGTACATTATTATGTAGGGGCGCGATAGCGCCCCTACATAATATGGGTATAAAGGCGTCTGCGCGGCCCCCTGGAGACAGTGTTGGCCTGGTGCCAGCTAATTAGAGGTCCGGGAGGGGTAAAAAGGTTACCATCGTAAAGTACTCGAGCAGTACTACAAGTATCACCATACTTTTGGTTAAAATTCCAGACTTCGAAATTTTGCACTAGGCGGGAGTTACCGTGCGTTTGTTTTTTTCTCGGTTAATAACGCTTTTCGGAAGTGCATATGTCAGCGCAGTGTTGGAACGATATGGGCATTTTGGCCCAATACTACTATTATATGTTGGTAGGCAGGGTCCTCCCATGCAACCTTTTTTGGTCATTTTGGCACCTGGCCAATTTTGGCTCTGTGCCAAGGCCCCAAAGTCGGACTTTCGCTATTTTGGCACTTCGGTTGTGATCGACTTTTTTTCACAGGTTAGCAGCTAGATCGGTTTGGTTTGTTTTATTTGAATATTTCGGACTATGCGCGGAATGTAACGAGGGGGATTTTTTAATTTCGCTCTGGAGCTTTCAGGAGATGGCCCCAAACTTTGCATTTTTTCACCTGTTTTGGCGAAAAGTTTCAAAGTCCCACTTTTACTAGAAATGGCCAAAAAGTCACTAAAAATGGCGTTTTTCGGCCTTGGGGTGGTACCCATATATAGTAAATCGGGGTCGCTGAAAACGATGAGCATACTGCTGAGGTCGGTGGATGTGACCCCTGACCCACAGCGCCCACCCACAGTGGGTCCGGTGTGGGTCAAAAATGAAAGTCTTCAAAAGTGGCCAAGTTTGGTATCAAATGAAAGCCCTTGGCGAGGCGATCAACTTTTGTCATTATGCCACCCACAAAAAGTGGCCCCACCGACCTGTGGGTGGCTGCCCCACCCACAGTGGGTCCGGTGTGGGTCAAAAATGAAAGTCTTCAAAAGTGGTCAAGCTTGGTATCAAATGAAAGCCCTTGGCGAGGCGATCAACTTTTGTCATTATGCCACCCACAAAAAGTGGCCCCACCGACCTGTGGGTGGCTGCCCCACCCACAGTGGGTCCGGTGTGGGTCAAAAATGAAAGTCTTCAAAAGTGGTCAAGCTTGGTATCAAATGAAAGCCCTTGGCGAGGCGATCAACTTTTGTCATTATGCCACCCACAAAAAGTGGCCCCACCGACCTGTGGGTGGCTGCCCCACCCACAGTGGGTCCGGTGTGGGTCAAAAATGAAAGTCTTCAAAAGTGGTCAAGCTTTTTATCAAATGAAAGCCCTTGGCGAGGCGATCAACTTTTGTCATTATGCCACCCACAAAAAGTGGCCCCACCGACCTGTGGGTGGGTGCCCCACCCACTGTGGGTCCGGTGTTGGTCAAAAATGAAAGTCTTCAAAAGTGGTCAAGCTTGGTATCAAATGAAAGCCCCTGGCGAGGCGATCAACTTTTGTCATTATGCCACCCACAAAAAGTGGCCCCACCGACCTGTGCGTGGGTGCCCCACCCACTGTGGGTCCGGTGTGGGTTAAAAATGAAAGTCTTCAAAAGTTGTCAAATTTGGTATCAAATGAAAGCCCTTGGCGAGGAGATCAACTTTTGTCATTATGCCACCCACAAAAAGTGGCCCCACCGACCTGTGGGTGGATGCCCCACCCACAGTGGGTCCGGTGTGGGTCAAAAATGAAAGTCTTCAAAAGTGGTCAAGTTTGGTATCAAATGAAAGCCCTTGGCGAGGCGATCAACTTTTGTCATTATGCCACCCACAAAAAGTGGCCCCACCGACCTGTGGGTGGGTGCCCCACCCACTGTGGGTCCGGTGTGGGTCAAAAATGAAAGTCTTCAAAAGTGGTCAAGCTTGGTATCAAATGAAAGCCCCTGGCGAGGCGATCAACTTTTGTCATTATGCCACCCACAAAAAGTGGCCCCACCGACCTGTGGGTGGGTGCCCCACCCACTGTGGGTCCGCTGTGGGTCAAAAATGAAAATCTACAAAAGTGGTCAAGCTTGGTATCAAATGAAAGCCCTTGGCGAGGCGATCAACTTTTGTCATTATGCCACCCACAAAAAGTGGCCCCACCGACCTGTGGGTGGGTGCCCCACCCACTGTGGGTCCGGTGTTGGTCAAAAATGAAAGTCTTCAAAAGTGGTCAAGCTTGGTATCAGGTGAAAGCCCTTGGCTAGGCGATCAACTTTTGCAATTATGCCACCCACAAAAAGTGGCCCCACCGACCTGTGGGTGGGTGCCCCACCCACTGTGGGTCCGGTGTGGGTCAAAAATGAAAGTCTTCAAAAGTGGTCAAGTTTGGTGTCAAATGAAAGCCCTTGACGAGGCGATCACCTTTTGTCATTATACCACCTCCAAGAAGTGGCCCCACCGACCTGTGGGTGGGTGGCCGGCGTGGGTCCAAAATTAAAGTCTTCAAAATTGGTCATGTTTGGTATCAAACGATAGCCCATTTGCTCACATTTGCCCTGCCTATTGCATTGTTCAAGCTCCTTATCTGCGTTAGCTCACTGCTGGAAAGGGAACCTTTAAAATGACAGAAGGACAAGTAATAAAAATGCTCCTCCGGAGCATGAAAAAGTAATATGGGTAGTGGTGAGGTTGTAAAATCAAGAGAGGACTAGTCTTTAAAATGCTTAATATGGGGCTAGGTTCAAAAAAAGAAGAGGACTAGGTTGTGGGCGAATTAATATGGGCACAGCTTCGCCGAGCAACCCATATTCGCGGGCTTTCACGCTTCGCCATGGCGATTGCCATATACAAAGCAATTAATGTCAGTCAATAATTACAATTCCAGCAGTTATATATATATATATATATATATATATGTAAGCTATATATATAGTATATAATTTGGTTGTGCTGGACTGCGACAAGCAACGAGAAAAAACCAAGGCTATGATTGTAACGCAAACGGTTGAATAGAAATAGAAGATCGTCGGAGAGTGTCCTGATCCTGAAGTTATTGTTGAAATATATACTTTTGTTATAAATGGTTAAAACGCTCAGTAGATAAATATTAAGAGTTTATCGAAAGAAATGTTTCCTTCCACTAAAACTCGTTTATCATAGTCGTATATTATTTACGTACTGTAACTAAATCTGAGCACTGGTACGTATAAAAATATATAACTTTTTCAGTCCGCGAATATGGGTTGCTCGGCGAAGCTGTGCCCATATTAATTCGCCCACAACCTAGTCCTCTTCTTTTTTGAACCTAGCCCCATATTAAGCATTTTAAAGACTAGTCCTCTCTTGATTTTACAACCTCACAACTACCCATATTACTTTTTCATGCTCCGGAGGAGCATTTTTATTACTTGTTTGCTGCCCTATTTTGCACTATCTCTGCTTTGTCATAAAATGGCTTTAAAATTGTGCTCGAGGGCACAAACTGCGAAAGGTTTGTCCTTCCCCTAGTACAGTCGAAAAAACAGACCATAGGTAGCGTTTCAGGCGAATCGTTAGATAACCATAAATTACACTTCAATTTTACCCAAAAACCATGCAGACGTTTCTGCCTTAGCTTTGTGCAAAATACAGTTTGCATATCTAAGGCTAAAATTGTGCTCAGAAATCATCAGACATACCTCGGAAATTAGCAATTTTAACAATTTGATTGTGATAACTTCATAAATCGGC
Source organism: Trissonchulus latispiculum (assembly GCA_030248195.1). Classification (NCBI taxonomy): domain Eukaryota; kingdom Metazoa; phylum Nematoda; class Enoplea; order Enoplida; family Ironidae; genus Trissonchulus; species Trissonchulus latispiculum. The sequence continues at coordinate 43,839 of JASAND010007616.1, read as the reverse complement.
AGAATAGTACCAGCTGTTTAGGTTGCGCAATAATGTGTCTCCAGTCGGATAAAACACTTTCAAAATGTAATAGTAGAAAATGCTTGGACGATGGGTCGTTCTGAAAAAGGCAGTTGCTGTGGAGTAGCAGAATAAGCAACCCCAGCATAGAGCCCTTCAGCCCCGGATACCCACTCATCTCGGTCTCTGCAAAATTTTCTGAATGTTCTTATATAAAGTATTGTGACCGTCTGCGACTGACCTTTTCTCAGCCCAAGATATACTCGGCTGTCACTGCACCAACGTCTTCACAAACCGTACTAGCTCTGTCGTCATTTAATCGAAGTCTATAGCCATTACACTAATGGGACTTTACTAACCACATACGGAATAGTGAAGCAGGTGAGCATTTAACAAGCTGTTTCCTATGCAGATCTGTGTGAACCAAAAATCTAATTGGATCTACAATATTTACTTCATACTACAATGTAATGGTGTTTGCGGAAAATTTCGACCCAAACTGGTTTTAACCGGTCATGCTAAATCAGCAAGTGTCACCTGTCATCCGACAGAGTGCTTGAAGGCATATTTTGTCCTTTAGGAAGGACAAATTTTGACAACGTAAAAAACACATGTCCTACCTAGAGTACAATATAAACTAATTAAAATGTAATTAATTAGTGGTTCAATCCGAAAACCGACTGCATTTTTGGCAGTTTCTCACCAAGTGGGATGTGGGACATATAGCAGTTTAAGCCTGTATATGCTAGTTCAGCGGGCACTCATAAAGGGTTAAGAGCAAACTCCGAAATTTTAAATTTTCTGTACGTTCTATCCAAAATAGAATTTCTATTTCTATTTGAATTTCCACCCAGCCGCCTTCGTATCTACATGTCTACAATTCTTGCTTTTACACCACCATTCAATGAGCACGCGATGTTAAATGACGCTAAGACTTAATTTTATAAAAGCACTCGTAAAAACCTATATTAATTTGGCGTTATGTAAGTGCATTTATAGCGTTTACACCTTGAAAAGCGATTTTTGTAATTTTACGCAGTCGAAATTAAAACTACACAAATTTTGAAAGTATGTGTTTTTAGAAAGTGCAAAAGGGTTAAGATTTAACAGTGTCCATACTGTACGCAGAACGTGTACATGTCACAGTTAGTATATACAAGTCTTTGGGCGTTTGTAGACGTCTGTGTTTTGATGTGCAAGCTAATTTATTATTATGCTTTATTTAGCATGCCATTGCACCAACACAGCAAACTGCAACTGTATCACTTGAATTAAGTAATCATCTTGATAAGACCGTAATTTGCGTAACCAGTCTCAGAATCAGTTATTTTCTGTAATTGCAGTTTTCTGCAATTCTGTTACCTTCCAAAAGGTTCCTTGCAGTCTTGCGTTTGATCATTTTTAGTACGATTCTCCTGAGTGTGATATCACTTCTGAATGAACCCAATACATCTTCTCCAGCCAATGTAGATGCTTCTGTGATGTACCGTCGTTGGAAGGAATCCAAAGGAAAAGATGATGAGTATTGTAAAATAATCAGGTATATATATGAACGTCATGTGATACATTGTTTCCTATGATGACATTAATCTGTCAACATTGTAACCTAGCATTGTATCAGGCACTGGGCTTATTCTATGGGGGGCGGGGGGCCCCATAAACACCCTTCCCCCAAAAAAGTGGGTGCCCCTTTTGTTACCAACTTTTGCCCCGAAAAAATCGCTCAGAAGGCCAAATTTTCAAAAATTTTCCGCAGAATTTTAGTCAATTGTTGCCTGTTTAAGGAAGGGGGGCTACGAATTTCACTAAAAGTTCGATGTTGGAAAAGCTAGCTAGTCTTTTGCCATATAATAGTAGTAGGTTTGGTGTAAAATAGTTTAAAGTTTGAAAGAATTCCATGCAGCGTAGCGACCTGTGGAGCCATCAGAAGTTGGTGTTGTCGGTCCAAAGCTCGACATGACACGTACATAAACTTCGCCTCGCCCTGATCGCTATGCGCAAGGTACGGTACCCAAATTTTCCAGAAATTAGTTCTGACATATAGTGCTTTGATATCGTGCAAAATAATCCTTAGATCAATGTATATTTTTCTGTGAGATACAAAAAAGTGCGAAAAATTGGGTGTTGTAGGTCTATGCGGTTTCAGGTTAACTAACGTCTAATGAGCTGTGGTTTATCAAATGAACCCAACTTTGCTCCAATTAGTACTCCAAGTATCTGTCTTAACTTATGTAAAAATGACGTGGTTTCGTTAAACCCTGTGTTCGCAGTGCTAGATTACATTATCGATATTGTCCCTGTTATTTGGTGCCATTTTGAAGATGTGAGCCAATTACTCCAAATTACTGTGGTAGAATTGGCTGAAACTTTGCGCATTACAGGCCAGTGAGTGTACCAGGATGTGCCGAAAGCTAGGTCACTAAACCATCTCTCCAATGTTTAGAAATGCTAGATTGATTTCTCGAAGTATGGATGGCGATCGCTCCAAAAAGCTCTAAGACAGTTGTAAGCGGATACTGAACGAAGGAAGCGTCATATCGAAAAACGGATTTCGTATTCGGGTTCAGCAGGTCAAATAACCCCTATAAGCCCCTTTTCGGCAAAATCGGAGACAAAAAATTTTCGACCCCATTTTTACAGTGCTTAGTTAGCTTTTCAGGCCTAAGAATAAGGGTAATTTCTTAACAAAAAGAACCGGCCTAAGAATAAGGGTAATTTCTTAACAAAAAGTTTGCTAACACACTAACCAGGAAACCAAAACCCTCGAAACTCACAGACAGTTTGCCCCTATTAGAGTCTAATATTTGGTAAAAAGCTGGGGTAGGCTAGGGGCTGTCAATTTTATTAGATCGAAAACGGCGCACGGTCACATCGCAACTTTTTGTCAAATTTCAAACTTTGAGTTGTTATAGCTGAAGAAGGAAACAGTGCTCGAAAGCCGGAATACTTTTAATATTTAGCACTAGTAACAGTTAACATTTGTATCAAAAAGTTTCAGAATTGGTCAAACGGTTAATCCACCAGAATTCAGAAAAACTTTTTCAAAAAACCTACTTTTCGCACCAAAATTTCGAATTTGGCGTAGTGCCAGAATCACTGTGTGTTAGATATAATGATGCCCACTACGGACTATTTAACCTTGATATGTTAGCTAACCATATGCCAAAAGCAGGGTTCATGCGACCGGGAAAAACCGGGAATATCAGGGAAAATCGTGAAGCACCGGGAAAAACCGGGAAAAACCGGGAAAATGAGAAAGTCAGAGAAATTTTTTGTATTTTTGGTGCAAATTTAATGAATTCTGTTTAAATTTTAAAAACGAATTTCACGTTTTACCGCGAAACTTGCATTTCTTTTAGTTCTTACTACTTGCTTCACGATAAGGCCGATTTTCAAATTTCAAATTTGATTTAATTCCTATCTTAATTTTTGTCACTTCATTTGGTTTTCAGGATTCTAATTGGATGAATGTTACAGAATTTTCTCGGAAATTGAAACATATATGTGTTACACACACTTTGAGGCTGCTTGCCTGCTTCCGCCAAAATAATTATTCTAAAAAATATTTATTACTTTTAGAAATTTCAAACGAATGCGAGCTAACTAGATGTTGAAGCCTAGCTTGTCCTCCCGCACAATTCCTAAATTTGACCTATTATTTTTTAAAAAAAGTGCACGAATAACCTTAATAATATTGTTGTATTAACTATTCAGCTCTGCTTAAGTGTCAGTTGAGATTGAAAGCGAATAATATCAAGCTAATGCGAACAGTGACGGATGGATTTTTTCCGGAAAAATTTATTGCTTAAATAAATTTGTGGTTTTTCTTCAGTTTTTGCAATAAGCGAATCAAAAAACTCCGTTTTTGTAGAAAAATTCTAATTCTCCCTAAAAATGTCTAAATTTCTAAAAATTTTCTTGGCTCGTCAAAATGAAAAGAATTAAAGGATTAAAGAATAGTTTTATTGAAAAAACAAAAATTTCTTGAACTTCTGGATGCGCTGGCCTCCCAGACCCCTCGAACAGTATGGAAAGCTAGTCGCGGTTATAGGACCGCTGATGTAGGTAAGAATGCTTTACTACAAGCGAGTCGCGGTCAGGCCAACAAAGTAAAATTTCTACCAAAATTATGAAAATAGTATATACACACCCTGAAATCAAAAAGCTGAAATCTATTTTTGACGTTCGCCAAATAAAAATCATGTTCAGAAAAAAATGAAAAGTTGATGAAGTCCAATTTTTTTTGAGACAACGCCGAATTTTGCCCGTTTTAACGCATTTTCTAAATTTTTTCATTCGTTTCAAGTAACGTATTTAATATCTTTTTACAGTGATTTTTCAAAATTTTTCCAACTTAAATATCGCGGATCGCCTATGGGACCAGACGGTATTATTTTTTTTCCAAAAACTACGAATACGTTAACAAAACGTTAAATCTGTTTTTTGCTGTTGATTTGTGGCAGACCGTCCCTGATGAGCAGAAGATTTGAATTGCACAAAATAAAAACTATTGAATAGTAAACAAAATACCCCAATTTCAAAATAGCAATTAATTTTTGGGGTCTTTTCCAGATTAACCCCCACTCAAAATTCTTAAAACTTGACCATAATTGAGCTGAAAGCTTTTCTTTTCTGGGTCGCTGAACACGAATCTGAAGACCGTTTTCCCATTCAGCTTTTCGTTAGCTTGATATAAGCTAATGTTGTAAGCTTAAGGTGTAAGCTTATATATGTTGAGCTAACGAATAGGTGAATAAAAAACAGATTTCAGATTCGTGGTCATCGTCCCTGAAGACCCTGTATGCAACTTTTCAGTAAAATCGGCGACAATAAATTTTTCGGTTTCCCTTGGTTCCCCCTTGCGAATCGAAAAATAATCGAATTTCGGGAAATCGAAAAATCTTGCGATTTGAACTCTGCGTGGTCGAAAAGATAAATTTCAGCTCAATTGGTAAACGTTTAAAAATTTTTGAGTGGTGGGGGTAATCTGGAAAAGACAATGTTTGTATTCTTTTCCATTTTTGCGTTGCAACAGTACCAAGATTTTTTATATGAGTAGTTTGGTAGCACAGCACTCGTGATCTAAAGCCTGTTTTTGGTATCAGATTTTGCTAAATTTTTCAGGTATGAATTTCAGGTAAATCAAACTGTACAATACTGCGTTCGATAGCTAAAATGCTCAAAATGGGTTCAAAATAGACAAAATCGTCACTATAATTACGTATATTCTTCTAAATTTACTGCCATTTACTGGAAGAAAAACCGGGAAAATGGGTCTGAAAAACCTGGAAAAACCGGGAAAAACCGGGAAAATGAAATCCAAAAGTCCGCATGAACCCTGCAAAAGGTAGGTCTCTCTGAAGAAGTTGGGCAAAACCGTTCGTAGCCCCCCCCCCCTTAAGCACTAAATTCACTTATTTTTGGCCATTACTATACAAATAGCGGAATTTTTAGCATGTTTTTAGAAAACATTTGAAAAATTTTCGCCCCCCCCAAATGACTCGCCTCCCGAGGGCGCTCCCCAAAAAGCCCCCCAAGAAAAATTCCCTAGAATATGCCCAGAGGCATGTTACTGTAGTGGTGTGCACTCACTTCCTTGGTGTTTATTGTGTGCTTGTCCTGAATATTTTTAAGAAATTTATGGTTTGATTGTGTTTTACCTGATAATTTCAAAACGTTGGAGCAAATGGAAAAGTCAAGAAATTTTTCTTATCGTAGTTTAGAAGTCTTTAGCGCAATTGTGCCATTATTGGATGGGGAGAGGCAATCCGGCATGTCTCTAAGATTTTGAATTCGAAGTGGGAGGCTTCATGCCAGAGGTCAAAGAAGTTCTGCATTTTTGCGTTATCACAAATCTCCTGAATGCATCAGTTCTGACTTTTTTCTTTGTTCATACAATATTAAATTAGAAGGGGGTGTTAGCCCCTGAACGAAGAGACCCCTGGAATTTAAGGAATTTCTCAAGTCTTGTCCCAAGCGCTACTAAATGTATATATAATGTTAAACCTTGAATTAGAGCAAATTAGGTTAGATCTAATTGTGCTTTAGCTGACAAATAAGTCAAATTCTTGTATGGAAAGCTGCAGTTTCCTCAGCTAGTCTGCAGTTAACCTTAATCTGGTTTCCTGCAAGCCGGGGAAGTGTTGTTTTGCTACTATTTTGGACTCTTGTTAAAGACTATTGAGTAGGATTTAGAATTGGGTGTGCAGACAACAGACCTACAATGAAAAATGTTTTGGCCTGAAAAATTGACCACCCTTTGAACTGAGTGCCTAGTATATAATCAAAGAATTTAATCCGTTTGTAGGAAACAAGTAGAAAATTCCCGTCTGGAAGCTGAAGCTGACGGTGTCGTGGTGCCGACCACCCTAGAAGAGTATGTGATCAAAAGCAAGCGAAGCCAGGACGGAGGGATTTCCAGCGGCTTTGGCTGTTGCGATGATCCCGTGCTAGACTCAATGGACTTCTATGAAGAGTACTATGACATGGACGATGACGATGATGAAGAGGAGGAAGAGGAAGAGGAACAGTCGGATCCTGATCCGGAGGAATTGGAGGAAGGCTACGGATCCAGCAGCAATACCAAGAAAAAGGATGACTCTGGGTGTAGTCATGAAAGCGGTGCCGCTCGTCGCAGCCTTTGCACTACCTCCTCGGTCGCTACTACCGCTGGCACCACTGCTGCGGATTCCAATTTTAGTGTGGCGTCACCCTCACAGTCCTGCTATCGTTCTCCTGTCGAAGATAATGAAGACTCTGGCCAGGGAGAGAGCTGAAACTGAATACAAGGTTACGTGACAGCCTTGCATGTGATCATTCGAACAGTATAGTCTGATGTATTTTATTTTTCATAATGTACTGTACTCAAGTGGTTGACTTTAACTGGTTATAGCAGGCTTCAGAAAACTGAAATCAATCTTCTTCTTCTTCTTCTTTTTGTATTTTGTTTTTCTTTTTTCATTTTCTGTTGTTTTAGTTCGGTATTGGTTTACTTCAATTAATTTTTGAGACGGGAGAGGGTTCTTGTTCAATCTTCACACAGTATAATTATTTGTGCATATAGATAAATATGCATGCATTCTTTGGCACTTCTACAAATATGGGTGGGGTTTGATGTCTTTTTGTAATTCGTCTGTCGTAGCGACTTAGAAACGGGATTAAATTTGTTTTGAGAAAGGGCGATAGTGTGCCTGTGCAGTGTTAGTTTTTGCTTCTATCACATAAAGTTTCACGTATGTTATATTCTCGTCTGTTGTGTACTCTCAAAGTCCCACAACCTTCATGTTGTGACTGATTCAATGTAAAAAACAACTTAACAGTTTGTTTAGTGTACATAGCTCTAGACTTCTGTAATCAGATTGGAATGGATTGATTAGTTTTTGTCGGTGCTTGTAGTGGTTTGTGTTCGTCTAAATTAAGTAGTGGATCTAGCATTCTATCGACAGACAAATAGAGGTTTAAAGGCACTGGAAAAATTAGCAATTTAGGCGAAGGTTACAAAAGCAATGTTAACATTTTTTGTGAGTTATTGTTTTCGTTTTGACAGTCGCCATTTTTGGAAGGCATTTCGCGGAAATTACGTCAAAATTTTGCCAGCTTCACGTTGAGACTTATTTTTAAATTGCACCGTGCCGTACTGTACTGTACTGTATATAATGTGTTTTGGTATCTCTGATTTTACTGTTCACATTGTTGTAAAAAATAATTGTGTTTTTATTAATTCACGCTCTAATTTTGTGTACGCACTACGCAGGCTGAAACATTTGTTTAAGTGATACGGAAAATCGTGATACGGAAAATCATAATACTGTTTAAAAACAATTACATAATCAATTATTGGAGAATGAAAGAGCTTGCACACCTCCAACAAACGAAAAACCGGCGGTCTGCTGCTTAAAACTGACGCTCTACCAACTGAGCGTGACCTGTCAAGCGTCCGACTCTTACTTATTATTCTTGGTTTAAATAAATGACATATAGTAAAGTTGTTGAAGATTCTCCTTTCAATATTTCCCTGATTTTCACAGTACGCATTTTTTCTTGTAAAAGCCTATAGCGCATGTTTTTCAGTTCAGTTTAACTCTGGATTGCACCAAATCGGATTATGGTTAACTGAAGTTGACTGATAGATTTCCTTTCAGAAGTTGGAGTTAACTCTAAGTTAATCTACAGTTAATCTTTATCTTATTTGGTGCAATCCAGGGTAAGACTGGTACCTGACAGGAATTTCAGTGTTCGTTTATATATTATGTAGATATTTCTGTGTATATATAAGCTATTCCTTCGTTGTGGTGTTTCCATTGCTATTTGCAGTTACTTGTTTTAACTTTAGCTGTTAAAATCCTGTCGGCACAACAATATTGATCTGACTTTTTCTTCCCCCTCCCCCAGAAATCGGACCCTCTCAGAATTGAGTGCCCTCCCCCCAGAATCGCACCCCCCCCCCAGGATTAGGGCTTAAAAATTATTCAAATTTTAGCTCGCAATTATGCGTAGCAGCGAAAAATAGTTATTGGCCCAGCATTTTTTCAAATATTTCTCACCCGCCCCCCCCCCTCAAGACCTGAGGAGGGCACGCCCCCACACTTCTCCTCTAGAAATTTTAACCTAGGAAAATGCCAGTGTATATACGCTGCGTAGTGACTGTCTCCTCTGTCGCGGTGCTTTCTGGAAAAGGGCCAAAAATAACGCAATTTCTATGATTCGGAATGGGAATAAAACTGTTTTAATGTTCGCTTTAGTTTTATGCTTGCTGAATTGAAAAGTACTGTGTAAGTGCACATTGGTTTCGAATTCAGATTCCGTTTTCAACTTTTTCTTCTGGATCAAAAGACAGTCAACATATAAACATGATAAATATTAGTCTTCATTCGTTGTGCATGAAGTTAGTTTCAATTCGTTAATATTTGAAAGACGTGTGTGCCAGTGGTCTGGTCACCTGCTGCATGACTACTTATTGAAGGCATATTCTTTTTCGTTTGCTGGTCGGGGGGGGATGTCAGAACTGGCAGCTTTTTGGATTTAGATTTATAGTAAGAGTAGTTGATGTTTCAGTTATGACCTGTCCTATTTTTTGCTTTGAAGACAATTGGGAGAGCAGTCTTGACAGTGGAAATTGATTGTGCAATTGCCCAGGCAGAGACTACTCGCGGATCTTCTGCGCTTTCCCCCCCCCCCCAGCCCTAACTTTTGATTTTTTGACCAATAACTTTGAAATTTGGTGTGGCTGCATACTGGAGGCTGGTGAATTCAAAAGTTCAAAAATTTTAAAATTTTTAAAATTTTTAAAAAATTTAAAATTTTTGTTTGGTAAGGGGGGGACCAAGGGGAACCAAAAAATTTTTTGAAAAAATTTTGCTGAAAACATGCATACAGGGGTCCCCCCTTACCAAACAAAAATTTTAAACTTTTTAAAAATTTTAAAAATTTTAAAATTTTTGAATTTTTGAATTCACCAGCCATTTCAGTATGCACCCACACCAAATTTCAAAGTTATTGGTCAAAAAAATCAAAAGTTAGGGCTGGGGGGGAAAGCGCAAAAGATCCCTACTCGCTAGTTTATATACCACATGTTTAGACTTGAAATTGGTCAGAAATTGAATTGAAATTGAGTTGCGTTAAACACTTATTGGGCACTTGGGCATACGTACGTTTATATATTTGATGCATATATGGGATTATTTGATTTTATGTTCTTTGGAATCAGCTCTTTGCGTTTACAGCTGTTTAACTTGAAACTTTTCTCCTGGGGCCAATGTTATCATCAACACTCAATCCCGGGATAAGTCGCTAGTTTTTGTGTGTTCATATTTCAGTCGCGGTTCGTGTGTAAAGATAGCCAAGTAAAGTAAACGTGGGTTAGCCGGTTAGCGATTTAACCTGGGTTTAGACGTTGATAATAGGCAAATGTTCTCGTGTATCATGTATGCATACTGTATGTAAGCTTTGTGTTCTTTCTTATCTCACGTGTATTCTAGGTATCTGTTGAAAGAACTGAAATTTGTTGTGAGCTTTTATTTCCTGACGTCATTTTTATTACGATTTAAAATTATGCAATATGCAGTGAGGTTTTGCGGAAGACGGAGGTGAAATATATAATAAAGGAGAGTCACTTTTCATTTATAAGATCTTATTCACTATAATGAGTACAGCTTCAGAGCCGATGTTGCCAACGTCTGAACCCGGGTTTACTTGACTTCATCTTCTTATTCTTATTTATTTATCTTCAGCACATGAATTTAACTCTGATTAGCGACTTAACCCGGGTTTGGGCGTTGATAACATTTGCCCCTGGGGCCGATGTTATCAGCGCCTACACTTAGGTTAACTGGCTAACCCAGGTTAATTTCATGCGTTGAAGATAGCAAAATTAACCCGGGTTGGTGACTTAACAAACCTGATGCTGTCAAAGTCAAACTGGGGTTCAATGAAACCCAGCTTTGCTATGATTTTAGGGTTAATCTTGACATTTTGGGATCGGGTTAACGCAGGAGTTAACCCAATGTTATCATCAAATTTGGGTTGGGTTCCGTAAACATATTTTTAGTAGAAGCTCCAAATGTGCGTTTATTATGGCATGTTTCTCAGAAACTTCTGCTGTGTATGTTTGTTTAAATTTATAGCTATATATATACGTACACGTTTATTGGAATATTGGTGACGTTCCAGATTACGGTAGCGAAGGCAGTAATACACCTGCCGCCCTGGATGTGGCGGCAGCCGCCGTCAGCTAAGTCACTGGTCATTAGGTGAGAGTCCAAAGTCAGAAGTCTCACAAAATTGAAAAAATTACATTTGGAACCTATTTGGAAAGTAAGGTTGTTGACCCAAAGACCGCTTCCGTGCTGGGTAAGCAGTAAGCACAAACAACATTCCACGATTTAAATTTGGCTGCCAATTCACACTTTCTTAATAGGAACTGAGTTTGTTTGATTCTGTTCGAGCAAAACAACTTTTAATCCAAAAAATTGCTGCGGGACCAATTCTTTACTTTCAAAGGTGAGTGAAAAGCTGAACGTCCCTCTTCCGTTCTCTCTTCTAGGTCCTGGTTTCGTGGATGCGAGGGTGCCTGGCGCCTGTGTTCTTGGGCTTGCTCTTGGTTTCTTCCTTGTCCACCAACAACGGTAGAAGCGCCCGCCCGGTACCATCAGCTGAACTTCCATAGTAGGCTTATCAGTCTTTCCTGTGCCTGCTTCCTTTACATCTCCCCCGGGTTTCTTTAAGGGCCATATTCACCAAGTCGTAGTAGCCCTACCAGTGGTAGCCTTACCGGTGGTAGGGTTTACAGACGGTAAGAAAACCAATTGGTTAGCCGGGCGTATTCACAACCAATTGGTTAAGTTACCAGTGGTTTACTAGTGGTTACTTACAGGGGATAGAAACAGCATTGTTTAATTGTTTATGTTGACACATGCGTCTCTTCTCATTAAAACTTAGTGTTTTCACGGTTGCAAACGTAGTTTCATATTCGTACGTGCACCTAATAATTATTTAATTAGTGGCAATAAATTCAGTCTGATTAATTATATCTTTGCTGAAATTTTTTAGTCGTTTCCTATATATATTTCTTTCAATTATTTTGTCAATTGCTTTAATCTGGTGAATCCTGCGCGGGATATATTTGTCAGATATTTAGCAGTATAATCTTGATGCGACTGGTGTTCAGCTATAAAAACGTAGCTGCAGTGAAAGATCCACATTAAATATGGTCTTATATCAGTTCTTGTACACAAGGAAGCATTTTTAAAAACAAGTAGTAAAGATGCTGTAGTTGAAGAAAGGAATCAGCAGCGAAATAATTTACAATCGGTAGACCTGCTGCGTCGTGACGCAGCAGGAAAAACTAGACAGTGGTAGGAGCTGCTAACAGCTAACTACATAGTTAGACCAACGAAAACTGAAACCACTTAGAATACAAGCATGTATTCTACAATACACAAATGTACAATGTACGTATGTACATACAATACACAAAAATGCAGCTGCGTCTACGGTCTCCAATTGCAAATGCGCAGTTGTTGAAACTTTAGAAATGAAGATTTTTGGATTTTACTTCCAAAAAGTAATCTTCAAATTTGTAATTTTATTGTAATCTGAAAAAGTATATTATCATTCGAAAAGGTATATATAAATATAATGACATATTTTTCTACCCGTTTTTCGCTTGATATACCTACAAAAAGTGCTACTACATACAGTGATGGGCATTTTTGTTTTTTCTGGCGAAAATAACAAAAAACAAGCATCTATTTCTAAAAATATGAACTGCAAACCACGCCCACGGATGGTCTGCAAAATAACTCTCGGTAAGCTACCAGTGGTATGCTACCACTGGTTAGAAAATATTGGTGAAATGAGTCTCTGTAACTAACCAATTGGTTTAACCACTGAGTGGTAACCTTGAAAAGCTACCAGTGGTAGGCTACCAGGGCTTGGTGAATGAATACGACCCTAAGAAGACGCCTCCCGCGGCTTACTCAACTCGGAATCGAACCGAAGAGCGTGTCCAGCGCAGGGCGTACTGAACCCAAGGGATCCGTGCTCCCCCATCAATCACACGTTCCAGACCTCCTTTAGATCCAACCAACCAGAAGCAACTATTGGAGAACTCCTGGCAGCCTCGCCACATGTAGCGCTTCTACCAGGGCTGGTGGACCAGGAAGAAACCAAGGACAAGCCCAAGACGGTAGGCGTCAGGCACCCTCGTACCCACGAAACCAGAACCTAGAAGAGAAAAGGGAAGAGGGAGGTTCAGCTTTTCACTCACCATAGAAAGCAAAGAATTGGTCCCGCCGGGATCGAACCACGGCCCGTTTACTCCGGAGCATGCTAAGCACAACACCACGGGACCATAGTAGGCTTATCAATTTTTCCTATACCTGCTTCCCTTACAGAGTGGTTCAATTTTTGGTTTATGCATGTAAACAGTATGAGTCTGCACGGACTACGCTGGTGGTAAATCAAGCGGATAAATCGATTGAGGAAAAGAGGAAAATATTGCGAAACCGCTTCTGGGTTGGCCCGAATAAAAGTGATCATCAGCAGCTCCCGTAGCTAATCCTACTAACAGCAACAAACACTAGCATAACCGACTGATGCGGCATTCAGTCCAGATCTGAGCATAAAATATTCACTTAAATGATACGTATTTACCCCTTAGTACACCCACTTCTTGAGTCAGACCCAAACAAAACCTTTTGAGTCATGATCATGCATTAACACGGGATCCGATTCTGGGGGGTCTACCTCGGCGAGGGGTCTACCCTACCCCTAAAAAATTGTAAGGGGGTCTGCCCCGAAATTAGCAAAAATTGCGAATTTACGTTTTTGACCAAAAACTAGTAAAAAATTACAATTTTTAGCGATTTTTAAGAAAGGTTTTGAGAAAACCTCTAAAATTTGGTAAAAAATTACATATTTTTGGTAGAATGCAGACTACCGTTTTTTCCTTTTCGCTGAGGGTGTCTACCCGTTTTTCTCGGTCTGGGTTGGGGTCTGCACCCCCCCCCAATGCCCCCCACGTTATCCTATGGTCATCACAAACAATCCAAATTCCTCATATTGCAAGAAAATTTGGAAATAAAAATTATAAGATTGACCAGAATTTTACTCAATCTGCAAAAGAAATTAATGAGTTGACTAGTCTGCTGCCTGTCCGCTCACCGAAGCTAAGCAGATTCAGGTACAAGTAAAACCAAATTTTCTAGCGTCAACTACATTATAATTTTATGCAATACTACTAAAAATTGGACGTATTAGAATATTCTTCCAACAAAATTATCAAGAATTCGATTTAAGTTTTGAATTTTTACACATAAAGGAAACCATGTACACTGTGTCCTGTCCGCTCATCCAGAATGGGCAGGTTTTAGAATAAAATGTTGAGAAGAAAACAGGCATAATTTTTTAATTTTCTGGTTTCAGAATGGCTCTGTTTATCCTAGATCAAATATTGCATTAGAAAAAATTTTAATGACTGAGGTTGTTTCGCTAACACTTACCCATTCTGGCTGAACGGACGGGATGCACGCACAGTACATGATGGAAATTTATATGTGTAAAAATTCAAAAAATAAGTAGAATTTTTGATAATTTTGTTGTAAGAATCTTCTAATACGTCAAATTAATTGTTAGTAGTTTTGCGTAAATTTTAATGTAATTGAAGCTAGAAAATTGATTTGTACTTGTACTAAAATCTGCTTAGCTTCGGTGAGCGGACGGTCAAGAGAACTAGCCATTACAAGTCTTACAGATTGAGTAAAATTCAGGTCAATCTTTTAGAGAGGATCATGAAGTCCAATAAATTTGCAAATTTTTTGCAGAATATAGTTTCATGACTCAAAATTTGATGTGCAGCGCTACCCTTCCACACACCACTTTAACATTGGATTTCGGAAAAAATTCAGACAGGATCAAAGTAAAGTGAGGGGTGTATCAAGAAGCACTCCAAGGACCATGACTCAAAAGGCTTTGGGTCTGACTCAAGAAGTGGGTGTGCTAAGGGTACATACGTTTACATGCTCTCCGTTATTCCCATCTTCGTCGACGACCAGTGGTAGTTTGTGTGTTTCTTTTTGCAAAACGGCTTTTTTCATATTCAATTGTCACTCAGCTATAAAGTTTTCTAACATGAGCTATGCCCTTAGATCTTTTATTTAAGTCACTGGGATAGGCTGCCGGACTCAATTTTTTATCGCTCTGGCATAATCTAAAACCGATTCTGAAGTTTTCTAACGCGACCTTTCAGTTTCAGACTGCTCTAAACCTGTGGTTCTCCGGACGAGTTAACTTGGATTCCAGGGGCCTGTTGCATAAAACTACAGTATAGGGCGAGTTTTTCATGCCCCACTCCTGGAGGGAATGACCTTGAAAGATTAATGTCCCTTGTGGTTTGTGTTTTAAAGTCTTGTTCCAACCACCTGTCATCCCTGGGGGTCTCCATATTTTTCTAATTTTTTGGTCCCTTGGGGGTTGTCAAGGTCACCATTCCTAACCTGGCCTTTCTGTCTGTTATCGTCCTTTGGCACGTTCCACTTTTTTCTACCTCCAATATTTTCCAATTCAAACGTTTATATACTCTTCGCGCAGCATCATGCAATCAGGTTTCATAAAATTTTCGTATGGATCTGTCCATAACTTTCACACCTTATTACATTATTCAGCTTACCTTCCCGAGTCTGCTTGATTTTCCTGTCAATTTATGTGTTTCTTCCTACCTTATTTTCTTCCGAACCACCTTGATTCCTAAACTGAGTCACTCCTACATTACGCACACCCTGCTCTGGTTATATTTATACTAGTTTTTCATGAACTGACCTTCCTACCTTGGCTTTCTTTTCACCTAGTTTTCAGACACTGGGTCACTCATAGCTTACACTTACCTAATCTGTCTTACCTCACCTAAATTTTTATCCGATTTTGTCTTAATCCTTCTCGCCTCGAATTAAGATTCATTCTCCCATGATTTATTGTTTGAGTCCCCCTAAATTACACCGAGCCTATTTTTTCAACTTTCAGTCTTCACTTGCATTGACTTCCCAAACTTTTCGGTTTCCCTAATTTCATTCACTGAGTCTCACTCTTGTTACTCCAAACCTACTCTGACCATTACTTTCTTCAGCTTTTACAAATTCTTACCTTCACGTGCCAGGCCTTAACCACCCACCCATTTTAACAATTTGCGTCACTCCTAAATCATACCGAGCCTGCTCTGAACTTATTTTATCCAACTTTCATCGATTCTACCCTCTACCTATCTTGTCTGGCCTTACCTAAGAACCAACCTTTTTATTCTGTGCACTGAGTCACTCCTAAATTACTCCGAGCCAACACCGAGTATACACTGAACCTACTCCGCACATGCACTTAGTTTACTTCGATTCTTGCTCCATTTATGTTATTTTCAGTCAAATCGTATTTGTTCGTTAATTCTTCATGTCCATCAGTCTCTCTAAATTCAATTGTTCTGGTTTCCCAATACCACAGTAAGCATCATTGTCCACACTATTTTTATTGTTACCACGGTCCATCTAGTTTTCTCTAACTAAATTCTACTATGGGTCACTCCTATCTTACACTATATTGTGCTATCTTCAAGGCTACTTATCAAAACTTCTTAACTTGCATGAGCTTTTCCACCTGACCTTCTGCTTTCCCTGGGTTTGTATTGCGAGTCACTCCGGCACTACCTGCTAACCAAACTTTTCAAGCATCAACCTAACCCTATGGTATTTGCCTTTTCCACTTAACACAACTTCTCAACAACATTGGCTTTATACATACTCGAGTCACTCCGAGTTTACATAAACCTAACCGTAACTTTACCCTAAATTTTCGACTTAACACATTTCCCAACTACCTTGGCTTGATACATTCACTCCGAGCTTACATCAGCCATAGTCTAAGCTAACATTGTCCACCTGCATCAATCCATATCGTTCAGCTATCCAACCACCGGCATCTTTCTTACAAATCACTCCATACCTACTCCGTATCTGCTTCAAACCTTTTGATCAACTTCCAGCCTTAGTTCGCTTTCAGTCTTATCCTATTTGTAACCACCTTAGCTTTGAGTTTCGAGTCACTCCAAATTAGCTCCGAGTTAACACCGAGCCAACACCGAGTATACACCGAGCTTACACCGTGCCTTAAGAGCAATGTTTACGTAATGTTGGGGTAATGTTGAAAAATTTCAGAGAACAATTTCTGCTTTTATTGATTTCGGTTGGTGATTTTATGTGCTTGTATGTACAATTTCTGTTTTTATTGATTCACAGTACTCGAAGTCGTCGCGTCGAATTGGCCTCCAATCTAGACATGACTGACTTTTTCAACATTACCCCAACATTACGTAAACATTGCTCTTAAGGCACGGTGTAAGCTCGGTTATACTCGGTGTTGGCTCGGTGTTAACTCGGAGCTAATTTGGAGTGACTCGAAACTCAAAGCTAAGGTGGTTACAAATAGGATAAGACTGAAAGCGAATTAAGGCTGGAAGTTGATCAAAAGGTTCGAAGCAGATACGGAGTAGGTATGGAGTGATTTATAAGAAAGATGCCGGTGGTTGGATAGCTCAACGATATGGATTGATGCAGGTGGACAATGTTAGCTTAGACTATGGCTGATGTAAGCTCGGAGTGAATGTATGAAGCCAAGGTAGTTGGGAAATGTGATAAGTCGAAAATTTAGGGTAAAGTTACGGTTAGGTTTATGTAAACTCGGAGTGACTCGAGTATGTATAAAGCCAATGTTGTTGAGAAGTTGTGTTAAGTGGAAAAGGCAAATACCATAGGGTTAGGTTGATGCTTGAAAAGTTTGGTTAGCAGGTAGTGCCGGAGTGACTCGCAATACAAACCCAGGGAAAGCAGAACGTCAGGTGGAAAAGCTCATGCAAGTTAAGAAGTTTTGATAAGTAGCCTTGAAGATAGCACAATATAGTGTAAGGTAGGAGTGACCCATAGTAGAATTTATATAGAGAAAACTAGATGGACCGTGGTAACAATAAAAATAGTGTGGACAATGATGCTTACTGTGGTATTGGGAAACTAGAACAATTGAATTTAGAGAGACTGATGGACATGAAGAATTAACGAACAAATACGATTTGATTGAAAATAACATAAATGGAGTAAGAATCGAAGTAAACTAAGGGCATGTGCGGAGTAGGTTTAGTGTATACTCGGTGTTGGCTCGGAGTAATTTAGGAGTGACTCAGTGCACAGAATAAAAAGGTTGGTTCTTAGGTAAGGCCAGACAAGATAGGTAGAGGGTAGAATCGATGAAAGTTGGATAAAATAAGCTCAGAGCAGGCTCGGTGTAATTTAGGAGTGACGCAAATTGTTAAAATGGGTGGGTGGTTAAGGCCTGGCACGTGAAGGTAAGAATTTGTGAAAGCTGAAGAAAGTAATGGTCAGAGTAGGTTTGGAGTAACATAAGAGTGAGACTCGGTGAATGAAATTAGGGAAACCGAAAAGGTGGGGAAGTCAATGCAAGTGAAGACTGAAAGTTGAAAAAATAGGCTCGGTGTAATTTAGGGGGACTCAAACAATAAATCATGGGAGAATGAATCTTAAGGCGAGGCGAGAACGATTAAGACAAAATCGGATAAAAATTTAGGTGAGGTAAGACAGATTAGGTAAGTGTAAGCTAGGAGTGACCCAGTGTCTGAAAACTAGGTGAAAAGAAAGCCAAGGTAGGAAGGTCAGTTCATGAAAAACTAGTATAAATATAACCAGAGCAGGGTGTGCGTAATGTAGGAGTGACTCAGTTTAGGAATCAAGGTGGTCCGAAGGTAAAATAAGGTAGGAAGAAACACATAAATTGACAGGAAAATCAAGCAGACTTGGGAGGTAAGCTGAATAAATGTAATAAGGTGTGAAAGTTATGGACAGATCCATACGAAAATTTTATGAAACCTGATTGCATGATGCTGCGCGAAGAGTATATAAACGTTTGAATTGGAAAATACTGAAGGTAGAAAAAAGTGGAACGTGTCAAAGGACGATAACAGACAGAAAGGCCAGGTTAGGAATGGTGACCTTGACAACCCCCAAGGGACCAAAAAATTAGAAAAATATGGAGACCCCCAGGGATGACAGGTGGTTGGAACAAGGCTTTAAAACACAAACCACAAGGGACATTAAACTTTCAAGGTCATTCCCTCCCGGAGTGGGGCATGAAAAACTCGCCCTATACTACTAACTACATTTACTACACTACATTGTCTACACAAAATGTAGCTACAACTACACATCCAAGATTTTTCAGTTGCATAAAAATATGTAGCTAAACCTACATTCTACACAAAAATATAGCTTTCCTACATATTCCCACAGTTTAACGGATGATTCCCACTATTGAAATTATGGAAGGGTAGGAAAGTTCGCCACAGTGCTGGGACCGGTGTACACGTAAATTATTACTCCCGTAAATTTTTACTCCCCCAGTAATAATTTCCTAAGAAATGTTTACTCCCCTTAGGAAATTTTTACTTCCCTAAAATAGAAAAGATAGGAATCATTTCCTAACATTTCGAAATTGCACCCGAGACTTGACAGTTTCTTCAACTTGTAATACACTTGACGCCGTAGCTTATTATTCTGACTGATTATGCTTACCCGAAATTGTTTACGTTCTGGTGTGCCGACAAAGCTAAGTGACAAATATAAGTAGACCCAATGTAAAGGTAGAATAGCAGTTTATTAAATATAATTGGACTGATTTATCTGGACTCTTACAGTAAATAATTAGATTATCTGGACTTTTACAGATATTATATAAGCAAAACAACAGTTTCTGACAAGCCGAACCCACCTTCTAAATAATAATAATCAGGGAAAATGGAATCGGATCGTAACAACCAAGGCTACACACGGCAGACTGCGAAGTTGGCAAAACGCAGAGCACTAGACGAGAGATTTGAACTAACTGCCCCTGTCTTCTTATAAAATTCTATTTTATACAGCGAACAGGTCCTGTTTAACTCTGTTTGTTTCGTCGGAAACTAATGACTCTGTCTTGCAACTTTATGAAACGTTCATGGGAAACTAATGACTCTGTCTTGCAACTTTATGAAACGTTCATGGGAAACTAATGACTGTGTCATAGAAACTGTACGAAAAGACGGAAATAATCCAGCTGCGCCCAAGCAAAGCTGGGCCATGCAGTGGCATCTAATTAATTTACTTTTTAAAAATTGCAACAATGTAAGAGAAATAAGTGAAACAAGAAAGTTTTGGTTTTGCAATTATTCTCTCGTGGCATAGTAAACTAGTTAAACGCAACGCTTTAAAACTAACGCCCGATTGCACCAAATGTTTCTACGTAAAATCTAATTATCTTAAAATCTTATTAGCTGGAAAGATTTTAATGCTAAAAACATTTTCCGTTGCACCAAAATGTTTTTGCATAAAATCTTTTTAACTTCTATTTAAAATCTATTTAGCTAAAATCTAACTAAGAGTAACGTGACTGAAATAGCCTATCAAAGATTGAGCGGTAGCTTTGAAGTGGCAACGCTGTCCAATAATAAACGTTCAAGTTTTGATACTGTGAATTTGCTTAAAATCTAATTATTTACTATTCAAAAATTGCTTTGTCCTTTAGGTAAACGGACATTCACAGGTTTAGCATTAAGTAATCGTTGTAAATTTAAGGGGTTGTGATATAGACTAGACTACTAAACTAGGGCAACTAGATTTTTGGAACAAATCTTGCATTATATTACTCTTGCAGTAATAAACGTAAATAACTCACTTTTGAATTGCATTTTCTGTAACAACAAATACATAAACAAAAATTGTCTAAAGAAACTGATGCTGAGACTTTAAAATTTTTACTGATTACTTGTTATTCTAAAAAAATTAACTAGTCTCTTGCTTTTAATTGCTCGTGCAATACAATAGTGACTGCAAGCGAAAGTTTTCTAAAGTTCCTGCAATATTTACATGGATTCTCACGCTAAAAAGATTTTAAATATAGTACGGGGCATGTTTAAAATCTAATTAAGTTTCAATAGGGAATTAGATTTTAAACAGATTTTAAATATATTTAAGTTGGTGCAATGCCCTGATTACTTAAATACATGTAACATCTGTCAAAATCTAATTTAGCTAAATAAATTTTAAACACATTTGGTGCAATCGGGTGTAAAGCATCTAACTCTCAATCGATTTTTTGTGTAAATTGCATTTTAAAGTCTTGACTTTTGAATGAGGTTAGTATCAATCAATTTTTCGCAGACAGCTTTTTGAAGTTTTAAATTTTAGAAAAATGATAGTTTTGCATTTTGCATCTTTTCGCTATATTGTACACCAGAAATCCAAGGTGCAGTTTCATTATCCAAGGTAGTGGCGGTATTACTGGGGTAGTAAAAATTTCCAGGAAAAAGATTACTGGGGGAGTAAAAATTTCCTAACTGAGGTACAAATTTCCTAGGAAATTATTACTGGGAGTAAAAATTTACAGGGAGTAATAATTTACTGTTACACCGGTTCCGATATTTGAAACCGGTTCCGGTTCTAACTACCGGCTCCGGTCACAATTGGTATTTTTGACAAAAAGCTAAAATCACACAATTTTGTATATTATTTGCAAATTGCTATAAAAACGTGATGTATTTGAATGTACAAAACTAACGGTTTATGACACTATTAAAATGAATTTCTGGAGAAAATAAAATGGTGGAGCCCTTTATTTGAAGTTCGATAAATATTTTATGTTTATGTGAGAAAATAGCTATTTCAAATAAGTCCCTGTAGCAAATTTTTAAACGTGATTCATTTGGTTAGCACAAATGGGTGGATGTGTAAACTTAGGAAATTTGGTGGTTGACCCTCGAAATGTGATGGGGTTATACGACCACCCCCCCTCCAAAATAGGACCTTAGGAAATATAAAACAAGCTGACCCCTAAAAGGGGTGTAGTTCTGCAATTGAGCTTATTATTTTGGCAATCTACAGTCAAATTAATGACTTTTAAATTAGAATTTTTAAAATAGAAAACTAAAAATATCAACCGAAAATTTCGCTGTTCATAAGCCTGGTTAATTTGACGCAACACTAATCTTAGCTTCATGAAGCACGCTTTGCTTACGATGCCAAGAAAGGCCACAGAATAGCTTGACAGATTACTGCAGAGCTGATAATTTCTAATTGTGGAATAAAGCCTCAAGATAATTTCTAGTCAAACTGCAAAGCCAAAGCCCGGGCATCTATGGTGAGCAGTCAAGATAGCAATAGTTTTGAATCCCAAGATCATCCCACAATATTATTCTGAAGTGAAAGCAATCCCAGCTGTGAGCTGACTATTTCTTACCAGGAAAAACTGAGACCAGGACAGCACTTGTCAGTCACAAAATATACTACCAACTGATCAACACGTTCAGAAATCTAATTTGCATAAAAGCAACGTTTGCACTTTGCAGGATGTCTATCTTTGATTTCAAAACATCTCAAGGGGGGACTCTCAAACAATCACTTCAGGTGGAAGATTAATTAATTAGGGGAAATAAACAAACGGGAGGGACAGTGCAGTAACTTATTTCAGGTACTATTTCATCTGGATGTGTCATAAGTGCAATGCGAGAAGAAAAAATAAAAAATGAAAAGTTGCTTAGCAAAAGCAAGTGGAAGCATTCAGCCCCCTTCGGTTGAAAAAATCAGATGAGACTATACTAGCACAATGCTGAGTATAGGCAGATATTGTGTTCAGAGATTTAATCTGCAATGCTAAACATGACCAATTTCCGTGTAAATAGTTCTGCCTCCAGGCAGAACAACAAAAAATGGCCGTGCAAAATTTTCTATATTTTAACGCTTTTTTAAGCTTGTTTTTATCGTTTTTAGGCGTTTTTTCACGATTTAAAGCGTTTTTCATAGTTTCACCTGAAATCTTGTTCGGGGAGGGGTTGTTGTTGTTGTTAGGGGGTGGGGGGGGCATAGGTGTGTTAGGGGGGACCCCTCCCCCCAAATGGAGGGGTCGCCGACCCCCCCCTAAAAATTTTTTCCTACCCCTCCCCCCAAATCGATTTTTTCAGACCCCTCCCCCCTAAAAATTTTCTAACCCCTACCTAAATTTTTGACAATTTTTTGAAAATTTTTAGCTAAAATTCGAAATTTTTCCAAAACATTTCAAAAATTAGCGAAAAATTGCTAGAATTCGATTAATTAAGCTAAAATTCGTTCAAAATAGCTGTAAATTGACAAAATTTTTCAATTTTTTAACGAAAAACCGATTTTTCGCCTCCCCCCCTCTCGAAAATTTTTCTTACCCCTCCCCCCAAATCGACTTTTCGCGACCCCCCTACCCCCTTTTTTCGCCAAACCCCCTCCCTACTTTTTTCTGAACCCCCACCCCCACTTTTTTCGCCAGCCACACCTATGGGGGGGGGGCCCGGGCCCTCCCATAGTTTCCTTTGGGGGGGGATCCCCCCCAAAATTTTTGACCAAATTTCCCCCCCCCCCAGAATTTTCGACTTGCCCGCCCCCAACTTTCGGCTAAACCCCCCCCCCCCCCGAACCCGCCCCCAGCGATTTTCGGGCCCAAAAAGTTAGCTAAATTTGGCTGAAAAATGGTCATTTTTTTGAAAAATTTTTCTAAAATTTTGACTTAAAATCACTTTAAAACGGTGCAAAAACGCCAAAAACGATAAAAACAAGCCTTGTTTTGACGAAAAAAGCGTTAAAATACAGAAAATTTTGTGTTTTTAGGCCATTTTTCGAAATTTCTGAGGTCCGAATTTGGGGGGGGGGGGGTTGTGGGGTACCCCCCATCACATTTCTTGGGTCGACCACCACACCAACCACCCAAGATTTACCCCCCCCCCCCAGACCCAAAGTTCCAGGGAAACTATGGGCCCTCCCCCCAAGTGGAGGGGTCACCGACCCTCCCCCTAAACATTTTTTCTACCCCTCCCCCCAAATCGGCCTTCGGCCGACCCTCTGCCCTAAAAATTTTCAACCCCTACCTTATTTTTTACAAATTTTTAGCCAAAAATTCGAGAATTTTGAAAAAATTAGCGAAAAATAACTAAAGTTCGCTTAATTATATACCTTAAAAGTAGCTCAAAATTGAGAAAATTTTTCAGTTTTTTAACGAATAACCGATTTTTTCCTCCGACCCTCCCTCGAAAATTTTTCTTACCCCTCCCCCCAAATAGACTTTTGACCCCCCATTGGCATAGGTGTGGCTGGGCAAAAAAATTCTGGGTGGGGGGTCCGACTTAGGGTGGGCCCCCCTAAATTTTTGATTTTATGCCATTTTCGGCACTTTTTGCCCAAAAATCTGGGGGGGGGTGATATGCATAGGTGTACCAGGCTACAGTTTGCCCCCGTGAGACCCCCCCCCCCCACGGAGAGGCCAGACCCCCTCCCCCTACCCGACCTCAACTACTCCCCCCCACCGAGCTCAAACCCCCCTCCCCCCCTAAAATTGGGTCCAAACCAGGTAAAATGCAAAATTTTTGAAAAAATTTATTGCAATTTCTGAAAATTTTTGAAAAAAAATTGAAAAAATGGCTATAAATTACCTATAAACAACTAAAGATTGTTATTTATAGCAACTAAAAGGTAATATATGCGTAATATATAAACCATAATCTGGGCTAATTTAGGCATATTTTATTTAGTACAAATTTGTCAATTTTCAAGCCCAAGCATACGAAAACTATTGACAGAAGCTTTTGAGTACGTTTAATGTACTGTACATCAAAAAAGGAGCATTTTTAGCCAAAAAATCTTGGGTACAGTTTAGTGGGGGGTCCCCCAACCCCAAATTGCAGAATTGGGTGGGGTCCCCCGAGCCAAATTTGGACCTTCTACTCCCCCCCCCCCAACCCAAACAGGTGGTACACCTATGGTGATATGGGGGTAGCAAAAATGGGGGGGCCGCCAAAATTTGTCATTTTAGTGGGGGTCCCCTCCCCTAACACATCCATGCCCATAGGTGAGTTAGGGGGGCACAGGTGTAACGGGGATTTGGATTGGGGGGGGAGGCCCCCTCCCCCGTAAATTTTGGGGGGGCCCTTTTTAGACCCCCCAAACCCCTGACTTTTTCCTAGGCAAAAATTTCTGTGGGGGGTCCACCCCAGGTCTGGGAGGGGGGGCTCGGATTTCTGGGGGGGGCAGAAAAATCTTTAGAAAAATGTCTAAAAATAGCTATTTTTTTGCTGCTGAAGTAAAAAATTGACTATTTTTAACTTAAATTTAAGCTTAAAATAGCTAAAAAATTTATTAAAAATGTGTAAAAATCCGGCGAAGCCGGAAAAAATTTCAAAATTTTTGCTCAAACCCTATTTTATCGGGCACTTTAGGGTGAGGGGGGGGGGTTCTGGGGGGGAAAGGCCCGAATCCTGGGGGAAAATTGTATTAAATAAAGTATATAAAGTATATACGTATATGTACGATTATATACGTAATTATCGTTTCCCGTACAAATATAAATACAACTTTTATCATAAAAGCAGTTAGAACCGCAAAAATTGTTGCTATCTAGCTAGCACAATATATAAATATTCAATACGAAAGCTAAAGGAGTGCAACTTTTCATTACGTTTTTACCGTTAATTTTAAAAAGTTTCTCAACTTCTGGGGGGCTCCGCCCCCCTGACCCCCCGCTATGTTTACAGTTTAAATATTTTATCTATATTATGGCTCCATCTCCAGCAGCGGTTAAAGAACCTTAGTACCTACGTAACCAGCAAGTTGGTAAAACAGATTATTCCAAAAAGTTGGAAAAATAAAGAAATCGTTTCAGTAGGCGAAGCTTTTTCAGAAATTAGAATTTGTCCAATCCTAGTTTTGACATTTATATAATGAATTAATCTTTTTATACATTTTCATTGTAAATTTTATTACAATTTACAAAAGTTGCTCAGCTTCTGGGGGGCCCCCGCCCCCCAGATCCCCCGCGTGGCTTCTTTCGAAACGTTACACAAGCGTATATATATATAGTCAAGCGGGAAAAAACCCACTCCCGGTGTGGGCTTACCGGTATGAGCTATCTAGGATTTTAAGCCTATCTTGAAGAGCATCCAAAATAACCCTGGAGGGTGTATTATGGTAGTAGCTCCCGCTACTTCCCTGCAAATTTTTTGGGACTTTGAAATTTTTGGAAATTTTGGTCGGACCAAGTGCCGAAATTTGACAAACTTTGCCGGGCCACCCTGAACTACTCTGGAAAGACCTAGACCAAAGCGGATTATAATACCTGTAGGGCATCTATTGCGCTTCATGATGATATATGCCACACTGCTCTGACCCCTCCGGTGCGACCTGGGGGTGACCTGGAGTTGGCGGGAAAAAACCCACGACGGGGAAAAAGCCACTTTTCAAAATTAAATTTTTTTCTAACCATTGACCGGAAAGGTCAAACCAATACATACGTACATTTGTTTAATAGAGTCTATAGATTAAATTGGTATAGGTTTTACCTGGGTTCGTACTGTTATGGGTGGTCCAGGGGGTCTAAATCGGACACAAGCCAAAATTCCAATTTTGACCAAAAATGCTTATTTTTGCCTTAAAATGGGTCTAGTTGTTTAAAATGGCTCTACATACAAGAAATATAGAGGGGGGAAAACATGACGGAAAAGAAGGGGAAAAACATGGTCGCCTGCTCCCCAACCATAGCAGTTGCAGCTGCCTAGTATAGCCCATTAGAAAGAGCAAGTCTAGAAGTATACGTACCCTACGGTACCAGATTGGTTTCTAAGTTTGATTCTGTAGGTACAGTACTTGACCTCCCAAAATTGGCCAAAATGCTAAGGATTTTCGAAAGTTTGCAAGTCTATATCATCTAACCAACTATCAAACTTTGGCTACTATAAATTGGCATGCGGACATAATTTGACTTGCTCTATCACATGGCAATAGTGGTTTTTGGACCCAAAAAGTTAGCGAAATGTGGTCGTAAAATGGTCATTTTTTGAAAAATTTTTCTAAAATTTTGACGTAAAATCGCTTTAAAACGGTGCAAAAACACCTTAAGAAGAAGGAGCATTATTTTGATGAAAGAAGGAAGGGATAAAAATAGTGTATTTTTTTTTCGTGTCTCCGCCATATGCGTCCTTGGGGGGGGGGTGGGGGGTCCCCCCCCCACTTTCGGGGCCGGCAGTTCCCCCCCCCCCAACCCACCCCCCATACTCCCTACACACATGTGTTTTCCCGTCACCCCATAAAAATTTGACCATGTTTTTTTCACCCACATTGGGTCCACTAGAGCGGGGGAAAACATTGTGACCAAATAATTTTAAAATTTTTGCGTATACTTCAGGGAAGGCTTCCATAGGAAAGAGAATGCTTTAAAACCAGTAAAAACCTCAAAATATGCCAACTTTGAGCATTTTTGAAGCTTCTAGCTCGAAAATTTGATTTGCAGCATCAACATGCCAGGTTTCATACGTTTCTATGGTAAAAATGAAAATTTTGAAAAAACTTAAAAAATGATGGAATATTGCAATTTTTAACACAACTAACTTGTTTCTAGTGATATTCTGCATATTATGGCCAGTTCCCAGCAGGTTTCATGTCCAAACAGGTTAGGTACGGCGGATTTAGCATTTTGACCAAAAAATCGGGTTTTAAGCTTGCTGTGAGGTTAGAAGGGTGCCTAGGTAGTTTTGCACGCTAAAAACAGCTGAAACAATGCTTTTAAACCATTCTAAATGGTTGGTTGGTAGAAATCCGTGCCATGTTTTTCCCCGCACCATGTTTTTTCCCGATTTGCGGGTAAAAAACATGGGCAAATCCTGTTACTGCCAAAGCTGAGTGAGGTTAAGAGATGTTTGAATATTGGATAGGTATTTGCCCACGATACATAACGGTATACTCAAACCGATCCAAATCCAAGCGAAGAAAAAGTTGGAGGCTTGCTTCCCTATTCATGTTTTTCTCCCCCCCCCCCTGACTATACACGTTTTCTACACGATAGGATGCTTAAACTGCTGAAAATAAACAAATTTTAAAAATTTCCAAAATTTGCCTATGTTTATGTGTTAAAGATACAACATTTTCAAATGACCATATGACCTCAATGTTAGTACACAAACTAATATATATATTTTGATGCAGTTGTACTAAAACAACCCGCTCTTTCATTTGGAATGGTTAGAAATGCTCCTGGCAACTTGCCAAAAAATTTTTGGGGTGGGTTTTTCCCGCATATACGTATATACCGTTTTCCCCCGCCAGTTTGGGACAATTTTTCTCGCTAACGGCACACCCTAGAGAGGTGTTCTATGGCTCATAAGAAAGCTTACGACTAGGCCTAGCTACCTGTATAATCAGCATTTCGATATGTCAAACCATTAAAAAGTTCTGGCCAAAAATCTGAAAAGTGGGTTTTTTCCCGCTGGACTATATAGTTGCATTACTTTGGCTTGAATGCCCTAAAATAACATTGCAGCCAGAAAATAACGTCTAAATTTATATTATTTGTATTATATTTGAAAAACAACACTTTTAAATTTTACGCAGCTTCAAACAAAAATACACACTGAAGTTTAAATTTACACAAGATTTACACAGGTCCGATTTTGAAAAAACAGCCAATTTTTGCGAAATTTTTTACTTTAGTTTATTTATTTATTTGGTGTTTATTTATTATGTTATATATGTATATTTATTTATATTTTTACTTTATTTTGTACTAAATTTTAATTTTATTTTTGCATTTTTTACTATGGAAGTTTATAGCCCATTTTAGGGGGGAGTTGTCTAGGTCGGGTATATATTTGGAGAGGGAGGTCTGGCCTTCTCTTGGTGGTCTCATAGGAGGTAAACTGTATCCTGGTACGCCTATGGAGGCATAGTTTCCCTGTAACTTTGGGTTTTGGCTTGGGGGTAGGGGTAAAATTTGGAAAATTGGTGGTCGACCGCTGTATGTAATTTAATGGGGGTACCCCCAACCACCCCCCAGAATTCAGACCCCTGACATTTTGAAAAATAGTAAAAAAACGCAAAATTTGCTGTAAATTAGCCCTGTTTTCTTCAAAATAACGCTTGTTTTTATTGTTTTAGGCGCGTTTGTCCTGTTTTAAAGTTATTTGAAGCAAAAATGTGAGAAAATGTTTTCAAAAATGACCATTGTTGAGCCAAATTCAATCAACTGCTTTAAAACCTAGTCCTTGTCTATTTACCACATTGTAGTTTCACCGAAATTTTGATGGGGGATGAACTTAGGAAATTTGGTGGTCTACTCGCGAAATGTGATGGGGAGTACAACAGTACCCCCCAAACCCCACCAAAATTCGCATTTTAGGAAATCCAAGAAATGGCCTAAAAACTCAAACTTTTCTAAGACCCCCACCCAGGTCACTGGACCAAGGTTTTTTTAGGCCATAGCTTAGGCCATGGCCTAAATTTGTGAGTCGATGGCCTAAAGAATTTTGGCCGTTGAGGCCTTTTGGCCTAAATTTTTCGACGAAAACCCATTTAAATTTTATTAATTTTTAAGTTAAAACAACAATTTTCTAAAAAAATTTTCGCGCCTTCGGCGCGAATTTATACGTTTTTCCTTGTATAGTGGGCTGCACCTGCCGCCAGCTAGTTACATCGTCTATTTGCACTTATAAATACGTACACATTCAAGTTATAATTTCATTTATATATCTACTATTCTAAAGATTTCATCGAAGAAATGCTATTTTAGTATGTATATAGTTTAACTTTATTTCTATTAGTTTAATTTTTTCTTTCTTTGGTTCATACTCGTAAGTATGCTCCTACCTGTTTTAATTTTCAATAAAAATTCATTAATTCATTAAAACTGTCGTGCACTATTATTTCTATGCTAACAAGGATCTATTTTTGCAATTTTAAGGTAAAAAAGTAGTTTTTCTAGTGTGTTAAACAGTGACGATGGCGATTTTTGTTGTTAAACAGCAATTTTTGAATGTATAACGCGTGAATATATGATAACTGTAATTTTAACAATGCTTACAATAACGCACAAGCTAGAAATTAACAAAATTTGGATGGCCTAAATTTTTTGGGCGATGGCCTAAAAAATTTGAGTCGTTGAGGACATTTGGCCTAAAGTTCGGCGACCAAAAAACCCTGCACTGGACCCCCTAGTTTCTTTTGCGCAGGCTGAACTTAGAATTTTGGTTCTCGGCCCCCGGGACCAAAGTGGGTATATACCCAAACAATATGCTTGACCTTAATTTTTGATATCAGGAAGCTAGTTATCCACTTATTTTGTGTTCTTTTGCTCTAATAAGCACAGAACAAACAACTTGGTGGAGTTAAGTTCGCATCTGGAATAGTCACGTGACTTGGCCTATGGTCACGTGGCCTGGGCAAGGTTTTATAGGCCATAGCTTAGGCCGTGGCCTAAATTTATGAGTCGATGGCCGGCCTAAAGAATTTATGCCGTTGAGGCCATTTGGCCTAAATTTTTCGACGAATACCCAGTTAAATTTTATTGATTTTTAAGTAAAAACAACAATTTTCTAAAAATTTCGCGCCTTCGGCGCGAATTTATACATTTTCCCTTGTATTTCTGGGCTGCGCCAACCGCCAGCTAGTTACATTGTCGATTTGCACTTATAAATACATATTCAAGTTATAATTTCCTTTACTATTATAAAGATTTCATCGAAGAAATGCAATTTTAGTCTATAGTTTAACTTTATTTCTATTATATATATATATATATATATATATATATATATATATATATATATATATATATATATATATATATATATATATATACGGTAATTTCACCGAAAGAATCGACCGTTGGCGAAATTGACGCACTGGCGAAATTTCAAGGAAAAATGGGAATTTTAGCAAATTTAGCTACATCTGAGGACGTAAGCTTGAGCATATTTTGCAAACTAAGCCCATGAACCAACCCGATCGCGAAATAAACTCTCGCAGAATTTTTTCGCCAAATTTTAAACTTTTAAGCAATTTTGGATTTTTCTCAGTTTTCAAAGGCAATTTTTGATAATAATTTGTTTAATGAGATTGTTTAAATTTAGTTGCAAAATATGCTCAAACTTAAGGTCCTCAAATGTAGCTAAATTTGCTAAAATTGCAATTTTTTCTTGAAATTTCGCCAATTTGTCAATTTCGCCAACGGCTCATTCTTTCGGTGAAAAGTACGTACCGTATATATATATATATATATATATATATATATATATATATATATATATATATATATATATATATATATATAGCTTAATTTTTTCTCTCTTTGGCTCAGACTCGTATGCTCCTACCTGTTTTAATTTTCAACAAAAATTCATTAATTCATTACTACTGTCGTGCACTATTATTTCTATGCTAACAAGGTTCTGGTTTTGCCATTTTAAGGAAAAATGTTGTTTTTCTAGTGTGTTGAACAGTGACGATGGCGATTTTTGTTGTAAAACAGCGATTTTTGAATATATAACGCGTGAATACATGATACCTGTAACTTCAACAATGCGTACAATAACGCACAACCTAAAAATTAACAAACTTTGGATGGCCTCAATTTTTTGGCTGATGGCCTAAAAAATTTGAGTCGTTGAGGCCATTTGGCCTAAGTTCGACGACCAAAAAACTCTGGGCCTGGGTCGGGTCACGTGACTGACCAAAAATTTTATTTCAAGGTCCCAGAAGCCTAAAAACTCGCCTATATATATTTGTTTTCCGGTGCGTAGAATTCAAATTTGGCATTAGTTGGCAGACATGTGCAGGAGGGGAAGTTCTGGGGGGGGGGTGAACCGACGGCCCAACCGGCGGCCCAAGGCCGCCGGAAAACTGGATTTTTTCGGCTTTTGCCAAAAAGCCAGAAAAATCCGGATTCTGAGGCTGAGGGGGTGAGGTCCAGGTCTGAAGGGGGGCTCCAAGCACATGTATGGTTTTAGGTAGCTTTTGCCCAGATATATAGAGAGGATCCTGACCACCCACTGGGTCGGGGGGAGGTCTGGACCGGGTCCATCGGCCGGACTGTCTGCTTGAAGCCAAAAGACATAGCAGGGAAAGGGAATCCAATATATGGTTGGATGGCTTAGAGTTAGCACATGTTACATGGATAATATGGGGTAGCTGCGCAAAGTCCGTAGTGAGTGTATATATACCAGCAAAAATTTTAATTTTGGTCCGGAGTTGTCTGAGTGTCTGATTTTCGGTGGGTCGGCTATTTTGGGCATCTTAGTCGGAGGAGTTGGGCCTCGGCAGCGAAGCTTACATTAAGGTTGGGTCTTGTGGCTATTACCATGGAAAAAATATTGCGGCTGCGGTTTGTTGTTGGCCGTCTAAGTGGGTGATTTTTTTGTGAACATTGCTATACGTATACGTATATTATGTAGGGGCGCGATAGCGCCCCTACATAATATGGGTATAAAGGCGTCTGCGCGGCCCTCTGGAGACCGTGTTGGCCTGGTGCCAGCTAATTAGAGGTCCGGCGGTGGTAAAAAGGTTACCATCGTAAACAACTCGAGTAGTACTACAAGTACCACCATACTTTTGGTTCGAATTCGAAACTTCGAATTTTTGCACTAGGCGATAGTTACCGTGCGTTTGTTTTTTTTCTCGGTGAATAACGCTTATTGGAAATGCATTTTACGGCTAAGTGTTGGAACGATGTGGGCATTTTGGCACCATACTACTATGATATGTTGGTAGACAGGATCCCCCCATGCTACCTTTTTTGGTCATTTTGGCACCTGGCCAATTTTGGCTCTGTGCCAAGGTCCCAAAGTCGGACTTTCGCTATTTTTCGCAAATTTTGGTCACACTTTTCTAGAACTGGGTAGAAGCTGGAGGGTCTAGTATCTTTTGTTGAAAATTACTAGTAGGGGTGCATAAAGTAACGAGGGGGATTTTTTAATTTTGCTCCCTAGCTTTCAGGAGATGGGCCCAAACTTTGCATTTTTTTGGCCTGTTTGGGCGAAAAGTTTCTAAGTCCCACTTTTACTAGAAATGGCCTAAAAGTCACTAAATTGGCGTTTTTCGGCCTTGGGGTGGTGCCCATATATAGTAAATCGGGGTCGCTGAAAACGATGAGCATACTGCCGATACCGCCCGAAGTGACCACTGGTCAGCATGGCTCCCGTGGTTCCTCGCCCAGGGTCAAAGTAATGAAAACTCCCTCTAAACAGCGTTTTTCGACGTTTTGGTCTTGGGCATATATAGTAAATCGACTACGCTCGTTTCAATGGGCATATCGCCGAAACCGACGGAAGTGACCACTGGTCACTACAGCCTATGGGGCCTATTGACCACTGGTCAAACGGCCTAAAACTGCGTTTTTCGGCGTTTTGGTCGGGGGCATATATAGTAAATCGACTACGCTCGTTTCAATGGGCATACCGCCGAAACCGACGGAAGTGACCACTGGTCACTACAGCCTATGGGGCCTATTGACCACTGGTCAAACGGCCTAAAACTGCGTTTTTCGGCGTTTTGGTCGGGGGCATATATAGTAAATCGACTACGCTCGTTTCAATGGGCATATCGCCGAAACCGACGGAAGTGACCACTGGTCACTACAGCCTATGAGGCCTATTGACCACTGGTCAAACGGCCTAAAACTGCGTTTTTCGGCGTTTTGGTCGGGGGCATATATAGTAAATCGACTACGCTCGTTTCAATGGGCATATCGCCGAAACCGACGGAAGTGACCACTGGTCACTACAGCCTATGGGGCCTATTGACCAGTGGTCAAACCCCTTAAAACAGCGTTTTTCGGCGTTTTGTTGGGGGCATATATTGTAAATCGACTACGCTCGTTTAGCATGGCACTGTTCAAGCTCCTTGTATCCATTACCGCATTGCTGGAAAGGGATCCTTTAAAATGACAGAAGGACAAGAAATAAAAATGCTCCTCTGGAGCATGAAAAAGTAATATGGGTGATGGTGAGGTTGCAAAATCAAGAGAGGACTAGTCTTTAAAATGCTTAATATGGGGCTAGGTTAAAAAATAGAAGAGGACTAGGTTGTGAGCGAATTAATATGGGCACAGCTTCGCCGAACAACCCATATTCGCGGGATTTCACGTTTCGTCTTAACTTAGAGCTATCAATGTCAGTCAATAAAAAATTTAAGCAGTTGAATATATACTCATCGAATATAGCTGTTTGCATGTATATACTGTTAGACTAGCTGCTAGGAATATCATTTTGTTGTGTTGAACTACCGCAGGCTCTACTACTAGGAGAGGTCTAAGGATATGATGCTAAAGCTATTGGTCCAAGTCAGGAGGAAATAGAAGATCGTGGGA
The DNA here is from genome assembly GCA_030248195.1 of Trissonchulus latispiculum. NCBI lineage: Eukaryota > Metazoa > Nematoda > Enoplea > Enoplida > Ironidae > Trissonchulus > Trissonchulus latispiculum. Next base: position 10,122 of record JASAND010007616.1, on the reverse strand, counting down.
GAGTCCTAAATTATTCTTGAATATAAATTTTCCGTATAAATGGATACGTAAAATGCGCTGGGTAGTATGAAGCACGTATCGAAGAAAACGTTTGCTAAAATAAAGGTTCTAATAAAGCTCGAGCGCACACCGTAGCTGTAGGTTATTTATGAACTATAAACCAAATGTATGTATGTATCGTGGATATGCATAATAATTTACATTTACTAACCGCGAATATGGGTTGTTCGGCGAAGCTGTGCCCATATTAATTCGCTCACAACCTAGTCCTCTTCTATTTTTTAACCTAGCCCCATATTAAGCATTTTAAAGACTAGTCCTCTCTTGATTTTGCAACCTCACCATCACCCATATTACTTTTTCATGCTCCAGAGGAGCATTTTTATTTCTTGTATATTTTACCTGTTTGTATATACCTTTTTTCAAGGTTTGTATTGTATATACAGAAACTAGTTTGGATTTGTATAATGTCCGATCGAGACAGCAGTGTGGATAGCGGCGGCGGTACTAGAACTGGAGATGACGCCGAGCAGACTATAGCTCAGGATATCGTTGTGACGAAGTATAATATGGCTGCTGATATCGTGAATTCGGTTTTGTCTGAACTTTCTTCGAAATGTCAATCTGGTCAAAATGTAGGTGAACTCTGTGACCTTGGAGATCGGCTGCTAGCAGAAAAAACTGGAAAGGTACACTTAGTTATATGTGCATTATTATCGTTGTTATATATACGTATAATTCGTTCTGCATCTTACAATTATGTATCTTAGTTAACCTATTTTTGGTCTGACAATGTTTTCCTCGTTTTGTTATTTATAAAATAAAATTTGCAATAAAAGATGCCACGAAAGCAGAGAAATGTTCATTTGACAGACATAAATGTAATTTTTATGTACGGCCAAACGTTTAGAGGTGCAGCGTAGAATTAGACACGGAGTAGCCATTTTTCGTCTTAACGTACGTACGTAATGTAATAACTGCTTGATTTACTGTAGACAAAAAAGTGGCCGGCGCGGGGGCGCCCAAAAGTTGGTGTCCCCACGCCACTCCTATGAGTTAAGCTAAACATCCCTGTCCCATTCGTGTTCTGCTCATGTGATGTATATATAAAAATAATTCGGAGTTTTCGTGGAGTTTCGCCTGGTCTCACACCATTCCTATTATTTTTAGGTATTTAAGAAAGAGAAGGACATGAAAAAGGGCATAGCTTTTCCCACCTGTGTTTCTGTCAACAACTGCATTTGTCATTATTCTCCGTTAAAATCAGACTGGACACTGAATTTAACCGACGGAGACTTGGTTAAGATAGATCTGGGTGCTCATATTGATGGATTCATTGCAACAGCTGCGACCAGTCTTGTAGTAGGCGCTTCCAAGGACACTAAAGTTAGTTGTCATTTGCATTTTTATTAATTTTATATATATTAGTGATGGGCACTGGATATCCGGATATCCGAATAATATCCGATTTGAGAAAAATATCCGGATATCCGTGTACATTTCCGACAAAGTAATGAAAAATTAGCAAATCTTTGAAAAAATTCCAAAAATTTTAAAATATTTTGCAAAAATTTATCTGAAAATATTTTGAAACCAAGGTTGTGGCCTGATTGCATGATAGAAATTCACAGCATACCGAAAAATTGACAGAAAAATTGAAAGTTTAACTGCAAAATCCAAAAACTTTCTTGAACTTAAGTTTGGAATAGGCGGATAACCGGATATTCGGATATCCGTTAACGCAAAATAGGCGGATATTCGGATGACCGGATATGAAAAAATATCCGGTGCCCATCACTAATATATACGTATATATATTATATATATATATATATATATATATATATATATATATATATATATATATATATATATATATATATATATATATATATATATATATATATGTATGTATGTACAGGGTTTTTTTTTCAAAATCGGACCTGTGTAAATCTTGTGTAAATTTAAATTTCACTGTGTATTTTTGTTTGAAGCTGTGTAAAATTTAAAAGTGTCGTTTTTCAACTGTAATATAAAATAAAATACATTTAGACGTTATTTTCTTGCTACAATGTTATTTTCGGATCATTCAAGCCAAAGTTATGCCAACTGCACTTGTGTAACATTTCGAAAGAAGCCACGCGGGGGGTCCGGGGGCGGAGCCCCCAGAAGTTGAGAAAATTTTGTAAATTGCAATAGAATTCATAATGGAAATGTTTAAAAAGATTAATTCATTAAATGTCAAAAATAAGATTGGACAAATTCAAATTTCTGAAAAACACTTCGCCTCCTGAAACGAATTCTTTATTTTTCCAACTTTTTGGAATAATTTTTTCACAAACTTGCTGGTCACGTACTAAGGTTCGATGCTTTAACTGCTACCGGGGACGGCTCCATATAGTACAGACACACCAATTATACATGGAGGGGGGTCTGGGGGGGCGGAGCCCCCCAGAAGTTGAGAAATTTTTTTAAATTAACGGCAGAAACGGCATTGAAAAGTTGTATTCCTTTAGCTTTCGCTTTGAATATTTATTGTGCTAGACAGCAACAATTTTATGGCTCACACTGCTTTTTATGATACATGATATATATGTACAAGAAACGATATTGAACCGTACATATGTATGTACTAGCTATACTATACTGTCTTACTAATATTTGCACGCTGTACGTAAATAAATTATACGCAACTGGATAAGCAGAAGTATATATATACTTGCAGAAACAATGGAACACCTATATATAATCATGTCGCAATGCAGAAAACAATTATACAACGGGGGGGGGTCGGGGGGGCGGAGCCCTCCAGAAGTTGAGAAATTTTTTAAATTAACGGCAGAAACGGCATTGAAAAGTTGTATTCCTTTAGCTTTCGTATTGAATATTTCTTGGGTTGTATGGCAACTATTTTTAGGCTCTGAGCTCTGACTGCTTTTATTATTATATATACAAGAGATAAACAAGAAATCATATTGAATAATACTAGCTTCAGAAAACATATGTATAGTTAAATACGAATAAATACTAGCTATTTACGAATATTCGCACGCAGTACGAAAATAAATTATACGCAACTGTATAAGTAGAAGCATTAAGACTTAGGAGAATAAAACACCCATAACCATGTTGATGCAGAAATGCAGAAAACCATTCTAAGCCATTGGAAACAGGCGGGGGTCTGGGGGCGGCAGCCCCCAGTTAAAAGCTAGAGCTTTTTTAAAACTTAAAGACTTGAAAACTATTTTTTCAGAGCACTTTTTGTAAAAATTTTCGAAAATTTGGCTGTGTATTTTGTTGTGTAAATTAGTTTTTCACTGTGTAAATTAATTTTTTTTGTGTAAATACACAGTATTTTACACAAAAAAAAACCCTGTGTATGTATGTATGTATATATAAAGGGTTATTAAGTTGAGGAAAACTAGTTTCAGGAAACCTACAAATACTGCAGGCAGATACTAGTCCCCTTGTTTCCATAGCCACGTTCGGATTGTTCGCTTTCGTCTCGCTCTTAGGTGGTTGTGTTTGTCGGTTTTTATTATTAAATGGCCCCATGGATTTCCCGGATGGAATGGACAAGTATGCCGTAGTCTATCCAGGTACGAGTATGGTCCAACGACTTGCTTTTTTGATTAACTTTTGGGTTAAACACTAGTGGGGAGCTCCCCCCACTCTCCCCACCCCCACTTCTTTCGCCTAAAATAAACCTAGAGTAGTACGGACCTACGGGTATACTGATGCAATCCAAGAGGTGGGTCCACAGTACTGTAGGGCTGTTTGTTCATTCCATCCATCCATGTTCGAAAAATTCGCAAAACGAAAGATTGCCAATCCGGATTCCTAGTCGTATTGTCAAAGAATTGACACTTCTTCTTCTTCGTCCGGCAATCGATCCATCGATCATACATCCGGCCATCATAGATGTCCGGTTTGTCGTAGGAACTCCACAGTTTCCTTTTCTCTCCCTAATACTCTTGACAGAGTATGAGGGGAGACTCCAAAAATTCTTCTTCGTTCTGCATCCCAAGCCGGGCATGACAGGAACAAGTGGTGCACCGTTTCGGGTTCCATCCCGCAGCTTGGGCATAAAGCTGACGGTACCTTCCCAATCCGACAAAGATATTCTTGTAGAACCGGTGAGTGGCCCGTCCGAATTTGTGACAGGACGACCTCTTCCCTTCGAGTAAAATTCCTTCTAGCCGTTAGCTGCCGAGGTTTCCCTTCAGTGACATCATAGTAGAAGTCTCTTTTCCTGCTACCATGCCAGGATTCCATTATCTTCCGCCGTATGGCTTTCTTCTCCGTGCCATAATCCACTGGCAGGCCTGATTGACACTGTTTAGCTGCCTCCTTGGCAAGGCAGTCAGCCTCCTCATTTCCAGCCAGCCCGCAGTGGCCAGGGGCCAATTTCATAAAAAAATTGCAACTTGCACTTGCACTTGCACTTGAAGTGCAAGTTCAAGTTGCCAGTGTTTCATAAAATTTTTCAGCCAACTTGACATTTTTTGGTCAGTTTGCAAGTCAACTTGCGGAACTTGCAACGCAAGTGCAAGTGCAAGTTGCAAGTTGCCCGTTCTGTTAATTTTTGATTCAAGTGAGGAATGCGTTTATACGAATATAGATTATACTATTTTTTATTGTTATTATTTTATATTAAATCTATTATTTTATTCGTTGATACTTGATTGATATTCAAAAGATTATCGACATTTGGAAATTGGTGAGGATCCGTCTCCCTCCCCCAACCAAAGCTCCTCCTTTCCTCCATCCAAAGTTTAGCTTAGTCCGGCTTCTAAACCTTTAATCACCTCAATAGCTCCCCTCATCTTCCACAATTTTTTGCGATTCATTTTATTGACCATAGCATTTATGTCCATTTATAGTATGAATATTCAACAGAAATAATATATTTTGTGCAATTATAGCAAATGCATTTAAAGAACTTGAACTTTTAAAAATGTTATCATTTTTAATGACCATTTTACTTTTCCAACTGGGTAGGAGCAGAGGTGTGGAGTCTCACCAAACATTTTTGCGGTCGATTTGCAAAAATGGCTGAGCGGGCCTCAAACATATTCCACCTACACTTATCTATCCCTGCGGAGTTAAGTTTTTAGTAGATAAAAATTGAAAAAGTGTACAATTTTTGAAAATAATTTAAGCCGCTTTGAATGATAATTTTGTATTATTGACAATACTTTTTCAGGTGAAATGCATTTTGTATCAAAAATTTGAGAACTTAGTCTGTGAAAATCAGCCAAAAATTTTGTCGGCTGAGAGTGGGGACCACACATCAACAGGCTGAATCCGAGGATTCTTCTCCTTCTTCGCAAAGGGTCTACCGTTGAATAATTGTGATGTTTCATGGGAGCTTACAGCACTTTAGTAACAAAGGATGCTAATTTATAATAGTTTGTTTTGCTAAAAATTGGTAAGCAAGGCTTCGTTAAAATATCTTTAGTGATTTTTAGGCAATTGTTTGTTAAAAACTGCTCGAATTGGCTTACAGAATGTGCAAGTTTTGTTAAATATCGCTGAAGGGATACACAGGTCTAGTGTTTTCCTGCAGTTGCAACCACATTTACCAAATCATGATAACAAATGTCAACGTTGAAGCTAAGGCCTAGCAGCTAGCAGAAATTTGCTATCAATGTGAAACGAACAAAGTCGGAGCCCTAGCCCTCACAGATTCGCACCCGCTCCTTTGGCGGTAACCCAAAAGTTCCGAAAAATTAGTTTTTGAGGAAAAATTTTTAAATTATTACCAAAGTTATGGGCCTTTTAGCTTATTTAAACTTAAACACAGCGATGTTTAGCATTTTACCGGCAGCTTTCCACTTTTAAAACCCTAACAATGCAAGCTAGAATTGCGTTGAATCTTAATGCTCGGTTCACGATGGAGTGCTTTGGGCTTTGTGTTTTCTGCTTTGTGCTTTTGCCTTATTTGCTTTGTGCTCAGTGCTCAGGAGACAGTCCTTTGTGCTTTGTGCTCAGGTGACTGGATACGCATAGTTCACGATGCCAAAACACAATCCGAAAAGCACAGGTCACGTGACAGAAATTCAGATTGAAAAATTAATAACCAAAACTGCGAAAGGTTTTATCATTAGCGAAATATAATTGTAATTGTTTAGAAATTAAATAAAAAATATTCCTATGTGTATTACTGTATTGTCTCTCTGAACTAATTTTTAATAAACTCCTGACATACGACTAAGGAATTTAATACCCGCTTTTGAAAAGTGTCTGTTCTAATGGGCATAAAAACTATCCACTATTTATGTTTTTGGTTTGATGGACATGTCTTCTCAAAAATAATTAAATATTTTATTAGACTACTGTATAGCAGCTTTTATTACTCTTTTCTTGTCCTTTGTTACGGCCAATCAGCGGCAAGAGATTGGCTTGATTTGATTGCACAGCACAAAAGCACAAACTGAAATCTTCAAGATTGTTGAACATTCTCAAAGCACGCCGAAAGCACAAAACACAAAGTACTGTTCACTGTGCTTTCTCGACACCGTGAACTATGAAAACACAAAGCACTCCATCGTGAACCGGGCTTAACTAGAAAAATGAAAAGGGTTCTGAGATCCCGAAATCTTTATTTTAAAATCTAAAATTTTCTATGCTCCAACTATACAAGTTATACTTCAGCGATGCTCTCTCTTTTTGGGAGAGTCAGACTGTGTGGATTTCAATTCCCGATAATTAGGAAAATCTCAGCAAAATAAGGTTCACAGACTCTGAGCTTTGATTTTAATTTTTTAGAAATGTATTGACAAGAGAAACTAAAGGATTTTGGTTTGATTTTATTTGTATGTGGTATGTATTAGAGACCTTCAGGGGCCTGAATTTTCAGGCCCGGCCCGTAAAAATTTCACTTCGGAACGGCCCGGTCCGGCCCGTTTGAAAAATTTTCGACCTCGGCCCGGCCCGCTCCAACTTAGGCCCTGCCCTTCCCCGCCCCTAAGCTCAAACGTAAGGCCCGGGCCCGTTTTTGCTATTTTTTGCCATTAGCCAAAAATAAAGGTTTAAAAAGCATAAAATTTTATTCCTCATCGCTGATACCATTTCTAAACGATTTCTCGTAGCTCATGTTTATTTTGAGCGATTAAGAACAGTCAGCGGTTCAGCTTAGGAAAGAATTCACTGACTTACCAGTTTCGTTGATTAAAATTATCTTGCAATTAATTAGGAAGAAGGTATATATATACACTCTCTAAGTATTACAAATAAATTATATAAATAACTAAATTTCAGATGCTAATGTACATACAAATGAGATAAGTGCATACGCCAGTAACTCTGAAAGAGAAGGAAAATCGAGTAAGATCGAAATAAAAAAAGCAATGATTATTCAAAATTATATTTGAAAAAGAATAAAATTTCCAATATAACTTGCCGAAACTAGAAACAAGCCAAAACCTTTTAATGAAAATACCAGGCCCGGCCCGAAGCCCGACCCGTTCCAGTACTCGACCCGGCCCGCACCCAAATTTTTCCTACCTCGGCCCGGCCTGGCCCGGTCCGTTTCAACTTAGGCCCGGCCCGCCCCGCGGGCCGGGCCGGACTTCCAGGCCTGAGTGAAGGTCTCCAGTACATATATTCTGAGTTCTGTTCTGACTCCTAGTCACAAGCAAGAATAATTCAAAAGAATCTGAGCAGAGTTAAAACTTCAGCCATACAAGCAAAAAATATTTTTACTAATAAACCCAAAGCTGCTTATGTTCAACTCTATTGTTCCAAACTGAGTCAACAAGTTGTTTAGTTTGCTTAATATCAACTGCGAAATCGTGCAAATCAATTTTGATATTTTTCTGGTTACTTACAATACTTATATACCTCCAACGTTACTTTAAGGAAACCAAAAATTTCGGCCGACTTAATATTACAGTCGTCAAAAAGTCCAAAAAATCAAAGAACATTTTACCAAGGAAGAATTGACGACAGTTTGTCTAAAAATAGTCGAAAATAGAGTGAATTAGTAAAATATGGGGGGAAAAGGGAGTCCTCGAAAATATAGGGAAAACTAGGTATATAGGGACAGTTGAAGCTCTGTCAGATAAATAACAATAAATGTTACAAAAAACAGCGCAATGTGTACTAAGCGAAACTTATGTAGTAGTTTAAAATGTACATCGCTTACGGAAAATAAAAACTGAAGAAACGTAAAACGACAACTTGCGGAAAAACGTTCAGTAAAATTTTACTCAACTACTTGCACCGCAAGTGCAAGTAGCAAGTGCAAGTACTTACCGCTTTTATGAAACAGATTTAAAGTGCAAGTGTTGTCAGGCAACTTGCAACTTGCGGACTTGCAACTTGCGGTTTTAGTGCAAGTCCGCAAGTAGCACTTGCAGTTTTATGAAACAGTTAACTTGTAACTTGCATGTGCAAGTTGCAACTTGCATATGCAAGTTGCAAGTTTTAAGTTTTCTGAAATTGGCCCCTGGTATCCACTGGATATGGACTTTCGCTCCTTTCTCCTGGATTTTCACCAGATGCTCCCAAATGGCCTGTATCTTTTTGCTGTTTGCCATACTGGGTCCACGTTGTAACTTCTCAACCAAAGATTGAGAATCTCTGCAAACCAGGACCGATTTTCCTCAGCCCCATTTGCAGTCCTCGCAGCTGCTGTAGTGCCCCTTCCAGGGCCACCGACTCCGCTCTGTAGCTAGAACAAAGTGCGCCCGCAGCCTTTCTTCCTTGTAGGTACACGTTTTCCTCCTGCCACATGATTTTCCATCCGCTACCTCCATTTGTGGTCCCCTGCATCGCAGAACCATCGCTCCATATTTGGATTTGCTGTGCACCTAAACGGTTTATTGTCTCCAAGGCTGTCAATTTGAGATCATATGCGGGCATATCCTTCGACGTTGCCCGGCAAAGGCTTGGCATGAAACTGATGGCACCAAAGTCAGGCAGGCTCCAGGGTGCTGCAACACCTAGCACAGGGATCTGTTCTGGGATGGTATTAGCCAGCCCCATATCTTCAAGAGTTCGTTTTCCTTCCATCACCCATGAGCCCAAGGATTTCAGACGCGTTCTCACTGGCTGTTCGAGACAGCTAGATAGCTGGAGACACTGATCTCGTCTTCTGATCTTCTCCACGACTCCTGCGGCCAGCTCCTGCTTCCTGAGTCTAATTGGAACCAGATTTGATTCTGCAAGCAAAGCGTCCATCGGTGTGGATCTGGTCATTCCGGTAATTGCGCGGGCAGCTCTGTTTTGAGCAATTTCCAATTTCTGGATGTTAGAATTTGCATCGTATGGCAGCCAAGCAGCTCCACAGTAGTCGACCAGCGACCGGATGTATGCCAGATACACAGTACGTAGGTCAGCTTGGCTGCAGCCCCATCGTCTGCCGGCTAATGCATTTATGATCTGTCCACGCTTGTTCATTCTGCCAGCCACCTTCAATATGTGTTGTTTGAAGGATAGTCGCCGATCCAGAGTAATTCCCAAGAATGACGGGGTCGGGTTGAACTTGATTGGCTCTCCGTCCAAGCGGATGACTATCTGCTCCGTGGCTTCAAAGTTGTCCATGCTAAAGAAGGTACATTCTGTCTTTTCCACAGAGATCTGGAGTTTCCATTGTTTAGCCCACTTGTTGATCTGTTGCAATGCCTCTTCTGCTTTTCTTCTAGCAGTTTCCAGAGTTTTCGCATGAGTCCAGACTGCAAAGTCGTCAGCAAACATGCTGACCTGAACATCCGCTGGTATCTGGTGGCTGATGTCATCTATCATTAGCAGAAACAGCGTAGGCGATAGCGCACTTCCCTGAGGAAGTTCCTCGCGGAAGATTCTGAATCTGCTGCTTTCCATTCCGACCTTAACCTTGCCAATCCGGTCAGACAGATAATTCTTCAGCCATCGTTGAATGCATGCCGGGGCTCTCTTAGTATCCAGCTTTGCCAGCAGTCCTTCCTTCCAAATAGTGTCATAGGCTCGTTTGAAATCCACTAAGATCATGACGGTTCTTTCTTTCTTTTGGAGGCTGCGTTCAACGCAATTGGTGATCCGCAGCAACTGACCTTCCGTGGACCGGCACTTTCTGAATCCAGCTTGTTCATCCGCTAAGTTCTTCTCTGATTCCAGCCAGTAGTACAGTCGCTGCTG
>JASAND010007614.1:0-66821 GCA_030248195.1 Trissonchulus latispiculum | reverse complement strand
GTGCGTCTATCAAAAGATTTTGAGTACACCATTATAGCGAGATTCCGCAGAATAGGCACATGAAAAATTTGTAAGCTCAATTCCTGGGAAACTTTTGCAGCCTTAGCCCAGACAGCTAGTTTCCAGCCAGGCAAGCAAAATTCCGGCGAAAAATAAACTTCCTAATTCCAGCCGGCAAGATTCCAGCCACACTGACCGAATTCCATGGAAAGTTTAATTGGTAGTCCCACCCAGCAAGATTCCCTTAGTGCTAGATAGAATTCCATGGAATTAGCTCTGCATTGCCTTTACTCAGTTGCAATCGAATTATGTCAGCGAAATTCCATACCACTCCAGCAGAATTCCAATATTGAATAAACATTGTTTTATTTTATGCGACTAATAATATTAAGAATTAGAATTCCAGTTTCGAGATCCTGCGATCGACGACATAATGCTTTGGCAAATGCAACTGCATTAACATCACCTTAATATGTATAATCCAAACATAGATTTAATTTAGAGCTGCCAACATGATGCAACCAGTGGATGAATTTTGAACGCTACCTACTATCTCTCACATGATCTCATATACTCGTGCTACTAATACTTGTTAGTAACTGTACTTAGTTTGATCCTAATCAGATCGCGGTGGTATATCAGGGTAGGCATTCGGGTCGGGGGCTGGGTCTAAATCCGTCAACCACTGTTGGGATCTTAATTTTTATTATTAAAAAAGGAAATTCAAGCAATTGGGATCTTAATTTGTTATTAAAATGGAAATAACGTTTTAAACCTTGAATCAGAGTCTCGACCCGAAGCTTACTCTGTTTTATGCAAAATGTCAAACATGCATTTACTGGTAATACCAAGAGTACATAATAACTAAGAGTGTGACAAGCGTCACGCTCTTAGTTATCAAGCGAAAAACATCATCTGCACAATAACGGCTGACCCCCCCCCCACAACTGAGTATGTGCACTTCAAATATTTTTGCCCGCTATGCCTATGTTCTAAAGCTCGCTACAGACGGACATTGAACCAACTGACTAGTTGTGTTTTTGAGCTTTAGAACGTAGGCATAGCGGGCAAAAATATTTGAAGTGCACATACTCAGTTGTGGGGGGGGGGGTCAGCCGTTATTGTGCAGATGATGTTTTTCGCTTGATAACTAAGAGCGTAACGCTTGTCACACTCTTAGTTATTATGTACTCTTGGTAATACATACAAATAAAACATCACGTATTTACTGGTAAAACAAATGAAACATCACAATGAAACAGTCAAATAAAAACTAATCGTCTTCATTTCATGGAACAGCACAGCAATCCATGGAATAGCACAGCAATCCATATCACATATCTAAAACAATAAAACTTGGAATTGAAGAAATAGGTCTACAGCGATGGGCCCTCCCCAATGAAGCACTCTCCTAAACATTTTACGCCAGACGGTATCTTCAGTATCCTGCAAGTGATACTGAGTAATCACCAAGCTATGCTTTACATTAATGATGTTTCAGTCACCGAAACTAAAGCTAGCTTTCAGGCTTTCTATGTTTCAGTTTCAATAACTAAATCTGACCAATGGACTGGAACTGAAACTAAAAGAAGGCCCAGACCCAACCGGGTTAAGGGGGGGGGCTACTAAAGGTTTGCCCCGACTTTGTCCGATTGGCCTACTTTTTTTACGAAGATATATAGCATGGGTGTGGTCAAAAAATATCGGGTACCGAGATCTTAGCTGCCTTCCAGCTATGTGCAGCCGTCGGGTTTATGTGCCCGACCGCCCGTTTTTCAGACCTACCAACATAATTAATTTAAAATTTCTGCTGGATGCAAACCCTCGCTTCAAAGTTGCCATTTGCAAATATGATTTGGCACATGTGCCCCTATCTGCTGAAAAATACTAGACGTCTGTATCTTATCTGCATCTCTGGGAATTACTCCTCAAAGTTGAAGTTTCGGCCAAAATTAAAAAATTTTTGGCTAACGAAAGGAAAATTTTATTACTGATGCGAGCTATAAGGCTGTAATTTGGCACAAAAGGAGGCCCTATGGGAGTACTCATTTGTGCCAAATGGCAAGAAATTCTGCCGCGTGAAAAAATTTTTATGTCAACTTTAATCTTCAAAAATCGCCAAAATCGCCTTTTTGGGACAATGGTACCCCAGAAATCGAAAAAACTCAAATTTTTTGAAATTAAAATTTTTTGAGATGTTTGAACTCAGCGTGGTGGAAAACACGCCCACAAACCATTTCAGCTCGATTAGTGAAGGCTTGCGACTTCCATGGCTGCAGAAAGCCTCTTCACAGGATCTGACAGACTGAAAATGGCGATTTTGGCAATTTTTGAAGATTAAACTTGACATAAAAATTTTTTCACGCGGCAGAATTCGGGGCAAGTCGATTTTAGTAGCCCCCCCTTCACTGTTAAATATGAAATTTTTCCTTTTCGCTGGAAGAATTTCACCGAAACCCAATTTAATTTGGACCGGTTGCTGAAACTGGGGGGACGGCTATCAAAGCTTTACTCCGAAATTTTACTTTGCCTTAGTTTAAAAGTCTTGATTAAAATGGGAAAACTTTTGTATCGGGTAGAACTAATTTATTTACATGTATAGTTGCTTATAAACTGTGCACGGTTGTTTTATTTTCGTGTGGGATGCTGTACAAGCGCTACAAGACGGTACTGGACAGGCACTTGGGTTGGCATTCGTTCGGCATTGGTTCAGGTTCTAAAGACGTCCCTTCTCAACCTGGTACCTCTGCTTTGGCCATGCATTACCCTTCTTGTTTTCCAGGTAAATCTATTATTTTGCGTGGAGAATCGAACAGACACGATACGCAAAGAAGTACTCGTTATCAATTTTGTGTGTGAAATGTGTGAAGAAAAAGACTTTGACTTGCATCTTCGAATGGATTTCCATCTCAATTCGAAACGTGCCATTTCTGCAAACTAACATTCTCAAACCAACCAAGTTTTTCTGTCAAACCAACTCATATTTAAAGTTACCTAAAGCACTATTTCAGAATTTAGCAGGGTTACTTTTAGCAGGAGAGTTTATCAACATTTTTCTGTATTTTATTATGCAATAATAACTATTTCGTAGTCGTGCTTTTAGCTTGTTCAATCACAGCTCATTTATTTTTATTTTTTCCAGCAGGCCCCATGGTTCCCGTTTTGCCCAGGCTGGTTGTGTCAAGAGAAACTGTATTTCCTCGCTATCGTGGACCTTCAACTTCAGATCCAGATTCAGATCCACTGTCCAGCCGCACTCGGATTTCTGGCAATGGTAACAGCCACTAGTGCACTTTTATTAGTTTTAGACAATGGCCTTCAGTTCGGCACAATGTAATGTTTAGGCTAGTCTATGTCTACGTCACTCTAGGCCTGCCTACGTCCAGGGGCCATGTTGTTATCTCTAAGGAAGGGTTACATTGAACCGGGTTAACTATACTATCTAGACCATAGCACTGGCTAGCTACTGAATCCGCACTTGGGTAAGGTAAAGGTAAAGGTAAAGGTTTAATTTCAAATATGAAGATGTAGTATTATTGGAAGGATTAATTTGAAGGTGAAAAGTATTAGTTCAATTTTCTTTGCAGGCTGAGAAATTTTAGCTTTTTTCGAAAATATCCCAAGCAAAAAACTAGCCACATACGGTCTTAACTTGTTTTGCCTATGCTATCGTACCTATTTAATACTTGCCTGTATGAAAAACGATGGCAATGCTCATCGTTTAGTTGTTTTAGGTTCCCTACATCCAGGACAATATTGCTTGAGCTGCCTTTCCCAGCTAGACAATGACGTTATCGATTGCCATTTTTGTAAGCTAACTACCGGCATTAGCGGTCCACTGTATAGAGGCCACATCAATCGCTATCATATCAAGTGTGTGGCACCAGATATAGCTGGGCGAGCTGCACTGAGGGCTGGATGGAAGAAGGTCTGCTGTTCCATGCATGCTGAAGGACTGCCTGACTCAATGCTGAAGAAAATAACTTTTGTGTAAAAATTGTTTTGGATTTGACTGTATGCATAAAATAAATTGTCATTAAAGTTACTGCAGTTATTAAAAATCATAAAATAGGTAGAATATGCAGCATAAAGCCTGGACCTTTCATTCGTTTTGTTGCATAGGGATTGAGGCAAAGGGCTCGTATCCTCCACGTGCGTACTTAGCACGGCTTACTTGTATTTAAGTTTTCACTTATTTGTATCCCGATAAGCTCAAAGGCAAAAAGATCAAGCTGAGTAGCAAACTAGTCCTTGTGCATGTCACTTTGTTAGTTTTTCAAAATTTTCATGGTTCTTGGAATCCAGTTGACCGGACAAAGTCTTGGCGAGCAGCTATTCCAGGTGAGCGATTGCCTTGCTGGCAGAACTCCGACTGTGCTGGCAAGTTTCCAGATGTATTAGCAAAATTCCATACAAGTAAGCTGAATTCCACGGAATCATGGAATGCTTAGTCACCGCCAACCAGTTTCCAGCCTTGTCAGCTAGTTTCCGTGGAAACAATTCTCATTAAAGATCCGACAGCAAAATTCCAGCCATGTCAGCTCATTTCCGTGGAAACATTTTGTGCCTAGTTCCAGCTGTGTTGGTTCTGCGGAATCTCGTTATAATGGTGTACTCAAAATCTTTTGATAGACGCATAGGTTGCCTCCCCGTTTCGGCGGAGACGCCTCAGTGACCACTATTCTGGGTGGTTGTCGTTTACTAGCTGGAGTCTCAGGTACCGCCTGGGTAGAGGTAGAAGAGCCAGCTACTGGGGTATCCCCAGTGCTTACTGCTGAAAGCCCATTACCCGTAGGTGGGCCATCCCCAGGGCTTTTAGCTTGCTCCCCATTTACAGGGGCCTGGTCTTCCCCAGGGCTCTTGCGATTAGCCCCTACCGCAGACTGTTCCTCAGTGATCGACAGTTTCCATTGCCGTAACGGCAATATAATTCGAATAGGGTCTGTCTGGACCTCCTTGGATGTTGAGGTCTTACGTTGCCTCCGAGTCGTCCCCGTCCCGGGTTGCCTGGCTCGGGTTTGGGCAGCCATGACGGCATTATTTTCCTGCCACTTCATGGCCTTTCGTATGCTATTAAGCTAATTCCATTCCGTTCCCGGTGCTCGCTTCCACTGCTTCCGCGCAGGCACATTATAATTTCACTCGGAGGCTCCTCCGTCTCCGAAGGGCTTCACTTCCTTGCGCCATCTGTTCCAGTATTTATATGGCCGAAGGTTACCTTCGCCATCATAGATGACATCGCCCGCATCGGGGAAGCCACCGTTAGCTAGGACCACTTCCTCAGTTGGGAACCATTCGGCCCGTCTCCGTACTTGTTTGCAGGATTTGCACGGGCACTTCCACGGGTTCACATCCTGATCGGTGTCTTTATTCAGGTACAAGCACACGGGTTCCCGCTTTGCCTTGCAGGTTTTACATTTGCATTTCCATTGATTCACTGCTTGGGTCGCCCGAGCATTAAGTTCAAGAATTGGGTGGAGATACTCTTTTTCCGGAAGGGGGTCAGCCGCTTCCAGGTGTTCAGCCTCGCTGTCACTCTCGGAGTCACTACTCCAAATGCCACCACGATTCCAGGAAGGGTCGTTCTTGATTGATTCGATCATGTTAACAAGGTTAGTACTAGTTGCTTGCACCGCACAGACCATTCCGCCAGACGGGTTTGCCGGTGCGGGACACGGGTCCAGTTCTACTGCCCGCGTCCCGCCTCCTCGTTTCCCTGCTCTGGAAAACCTTCATACCGGCGTGGGCCCACGTAGCCTCTGCTTATAGAGCGCGGCCGCACCGGCTGCCTCTGTTGCTGGCCTTGCTGGGTCTGTTGGTCGTGTTCCCTGGCGAATCCTGCTGGCTACGGAAATCTTGATTCCGCTGGCCTTGATTGCGCTGGTCCCGGTCATAACGACTCCGGGCGGGAGGGTTACCCTCCTGATCACGAGCACGGTACTGTGGGTGGGCATTGCCCCTTGCCTGGTTCTGGTTCTGGTTCTGGCCGTTCTGGCTGAGATACTGCAGATAGTCTGGGCATTGTTGCTGTCTATGTCCTACTAGACCGCAATACCAACACCTGCCCGGTGCTTGACGTGGTGGTGGTCGCTCATCATTACGCTGATAACCTTGGTTGCGATCCTGATTCCGCTGCGATTGTTGCTGTTGGTTCTGCTGGCTCCGCTGGTTCTGCTGGGGTCTCCCCTGCTGAACATTGTTGCATTGTGGACCTTGGCTTTGGGCACTAAAGACCGTAACGGCCTGTTCCCGGTCCAGCTCCACCTGTACCGACTCTACGATATGTAGAGCTCGGGTTATTAGGTCGTTCTCTCGTACGTGTGGCCAGAATTGGATGTCCGCCAGAGGAGCGGCCATTCTAGATCGCAACTCAGCCTTCAAACCTCGTTTAAACTGGGCGACCACTTTCTTCTCTCGGTCAAACCCGGTTTCAAACGGAAAAGCCTGTACCGCTAGCAGACGTAACGCTGCCATATAATCGTGCGGTTTTTCCTGCGGCTCTTGCATTCGACTGTAGAATTGCTCAGCATATTGCTCCGTTGTTGCAATGGCTCGTACAATTGCGCTTATACCTTTCGGTCAGCCTTTGGACTGTTCGGACGCGACCCAGGCTAGATACCGTTCCACATATGCATTGATAGTAAAACGAGGGGCTGAGACCAAGACACGAGACCAAGACACAAGACCAACAACACCAAACGAAAGCACATGGACAGGGACCTATACAATGCATATGCCTCCAAGTTTCCCGATATTTCCTTTTCCGAAATATCAATCACAAGGAGCACGACTCACTCTTCGATCACCCAAAGGGGCCGAGCTTGCCGTGGCCTGACTGTACATTGAGCCAGCTCTTAGACTGCACCCATTACAGGTGAGCCTAAGTCCTGACCGGCCGGTGACCCAGTCGATAGCGATCGCCATCCAACCTCTCGATTGGTGGAAACCGACGGTCTGATCCGTGCCAATTTGCCAACCATACACGAACTTTGACCGTTTTCACCAGCCTTGCCTGTTCACTGATCGATGCCTTCTCCGGTAAGCCGCCGGAGGTAAGATAAGAACCAACCACTGCCGAGCCCCAAGCTCCAGGCAGCCACACGCACAGTAAAACAAGCACCCTCTGCATCGACCAGCTTAGGTGTGGACTGTTGTCCACGTACCACGCATTGCCACTTGTCATTGGCCTAGTGCCAATGCCAGCCCGACATATGCGCCGACTAGACGGTACCACAGCAGGATGTCAATTCATCCTTCGACAGACACGGGGGGCCTTCAGTATCTCCCCCAGCACTATAGGTACGCTTAACGTGTCCCTGGGCCCTTACGAGCCCGCTGCCGCCTGTTGAAGCCTAGCCTTGGGGAGCCTATCCCCCTCGGCCACGGATTCTAGTCACTAGATCCTCAAAAGTATCAGGTGGACATGGGGTCATAGACTCTTTGACCTTGTCATCTAATAATGTCCACAGAATTCTGTACTTCATGTTAGAGGGTACGTCATGTACCTTAACCGTAGTTTCGAAATTAGCGAGCCAGCTGGTAAACTTGATGTTACTCTGGGATCCTTGAAAGGGCTTAACGCCTTTGAAGCCTTTCAGATATTCCCCCAGATGCTTGAAGCTTTCATATGATGATGGCTCCCGGGGTTCTCGAGTTTGCGGTCGCTCCGACCGTTCTCGACGGGGTGCACTGTATTCCCGTTCACGGGAATACCGGCGAGGGCTCGACATCCGCTGTACCGGCGGTGGAGACTGATGGGCCCGTGACGAGGTTCTAGACTGATGAGAGTATTCCCTTCGACGGCGGGGTGGTTCCCTGATTGGTTCCCTCATCTGGTCATCAGATGAGTCTAGGTCGATTATGGGCGGAGCTCTCCGTTCATTCCCTCGACCACGATAGACGGGCTCCGGACTCGGATGCCTCGTCAGCGGGGGCTGTCCCATCTGATATGGGGGCGCGCCCGCATTTGGGTCCTCTCTAGGACTTGGCCACAGCCGGAGCAACTCGATACATACCCGAGTAGTAATGTATGCTCTAATGCTTCCCATGTTTCCATAGGGAGCCCCGCTATCCATGCTGTCATAAGGCCTCGGATCACACCGTACTCCTGGTTGGTCATATCACGTATCCGGAACATTCCTTCCGTGTCCCGTCCCGGGACCGGAGGTTGAACTGGGGTTGGGGTGGGATCCCGTAACGGGACCACCCAGTTATCCATCGGCCCACGTACCCGTGGTTTCCGGTCGGGCTCCGGGTCGGGGTCACCACCGCCCGGGTGTTGGCTACTGTTTGCCCGTTTCGGATGCTTTGCCCGAGTCAGGTCTATACGAGCTGTAGACCGGAACCGTTGTACCGGAGCCGCTGCTGTGCTAGGCCCTGCCAAGCCGGGTGCGTCTCTCCTCCGTGGCTTAGGACGAGTGCATGGCAATAAGGGCATATTGCCCGGCTGACGGCGTAAAATGGAACTATCCGACCCTAAGCGTGGTCGTTGCTGGTATAATTCCAGTTCCAACTGGGTCAGAAACGCACGTAAGTCCTTTACGTCGGAAATACCAGGCAATGGTACTTCCGAATTAGCCTCTTTTCGTTGGAGGTCAGCTCCAATGCGGCCTAGTTTACGTCGAACGTACTCCAGTTGTGTAAGGTCCACGACAATTGACTGAATGAAGTGATGATGAAATTGGATGACAAACTCTTTAATTAGATGATAGCACATATGTAGTCAATAATCACACACATATCTGAGTAGCCACATATATGCAGTCATGGATCCAATCTAGAGAGTGATGCACCGATTTTTTAAAAGATGTCCTTTTTTAAATATAAAACTGAGCATTTCTTAAGCCTCTTACAATTCCTCCCCCCTTTGTCGAAAACCTGAAATACAGACAGAGTACATAATATAAACGAGTAGCAGATGAGCACTTTCAATTAAAACTTATATCCCAAAGTTACCTTAACCAGAGGGAAACCGCGAGGTCAAGTAAAATAGGACCCAATGCCTATTTGCAATGCTCATAATAATATACACTGCATGACGGTTGCTAATGTATTAAATAAATAAAGTAAATAAGAATAAATAGTTTTGAGAGTAATACACCTAGAGGCTTAGCAGTAGCTGTGCCAACAGGAATTTGAACTGTTTGCCTTTTGTGAAGCCAGGACGCCTCGACAACCAGCAAAAATTTCTCACCAGCAAAAGCTTTTCACCTAAGCTAAAGTCAAGACACCGTTGGGCTCTGCACATCGTCAAGAGACAGTCTTTTACTTAAACAGCCTATCCCAAAAACACTACATACATCTTACTCAAAAACACTAGCAAAATTCCACCTACACCTTGCTGCTTTGTAAAGAGGCCAGGACGCCTCGCAGTCGCAGGTGGGATTTTGCTTTTGACTTAATACCTAAATTCCAGAGACTTTACATTATTGGAGTGGCAAAGTAGTTCTTCCTCGGTGTCTCTGTTCCACACCCTATAGTTCACTGGAGATGTTTGCTCAAGTATTTCGCAGTTACCCATCCACTTTGGACCAAATCTTGGTTTCGGTAGTATCCGCACCAGCACCTGATCTCCCGTCCGAAAAGCTGGAAATCGCTTTCTCGCCGAATTCTAATAGTGCTGCTGAGAACGTTGGGCTCCCTCCAAATGTTTACTGGCCTCGGAATGCATCGACTGAAGAACCCTACTAAGTTTGCGCGCATAGCCTGTCGTGGTACAATTCTCAGTGGCCAAAGTGTCGTTAAAATCTGCGACATCCAAGGGTAAACGTGGCGTCTTTCCGTAAACAAGTTCGAAAGGAGTGAATCCTGTTGATGAGTTTACCGAAGTACGCATGGCGAACATTGCGTAAGGCAGATACTCATCCCAATTGGTAAATTTTCGGTTGACATAACTTGATAGTATGCCCTTTAAGGTACGCACGGTCCTCTCGGCTAAGCCATTGCCCTGAGGATGGTATGCTGTGGTTTCTACCTTCCGGCATGATAACAGAACAGCCGTCTGTTTTATTACTCGAGAAGTAAAACTTTTCCCTCGATCGGAAAGAATAACCTCAGGGCAGCCAAACCGTGCTACTACCTCTTCAACCAGCAACCGGGCTACTTCAAGGGGACCCCAGGACTGGGTCATAACCATCGGATAATACTCAGGAAGCCCTCGATTCGTCCGCATAGAGAGCGGACGAATCGCAACAAAAGGGACACTGTGTCTAATTCGAATTACATAATGTGACACCATTTCGTCTGAAATTCAAATCTCCCGCATCACTTATTAAATCTACTTAGGTATACGTAAGAAGTCAGCTCTAGGTAAAAATACGGTATTGATTACTTTGATTATCATGATCCCCGTCTAAAATCCGTGTTTACTGTTGTTTCTGTCTAAAATGAGCAACATTGTGATCTTTATGCTTGGCAGTACTGTGTTTCTTAACATCGTTCAATGAGACGGAATTACGTTTGACACTCTTAGTATCCGTCAGGTTTAGACCACAAAATGGTCTATAAACCAATAAAAAATGGAACTAAAGCAATTGTTGTAAGCATGGCGTTTTGACAGACGGTTTAAAGCATAAAGGATGAGCAAGCACTTTGAACAGCAATATGCAGGAAGCAGTAGTAACCAAGGAATAATGTATATGGTTATTAGTTACGTACGATTAATAATTAATATGTACCAGGCTATCTTCCAATAGCAGTAAAATAGATGTTTATGCACGAACTTTCGATCTAATGTAGATATCAAAGTTATGAATCAGATTAGGCAGGAAATGGGCAATTTCCTGCAATTTGGGACCAGATATCGTCCTAAACTATCTGGATTTGCAACTATAACATCTTTTCTGTTCAATAGACAATTTGCTGCTGCAACCATCGACTGATCTAAGAAAAGGGGGGCTCCTGCTCACAGTCAGAAGCCCGAAATCCCGAAATTGAACGAAATTCGTATTGCAGTTCAAGACAGCGCAGAAGCAGAATGCACGTTACGGAAGCATGTTTTAATCACAATTTCCTGCACAACAGTGCAGGAAATTGGCTGAAATATTACATTCTGCATATTAGTTTTTAAGCTTGGAAAATAACGCCAAAACACTCATATTTTCGTTTTATATGTGATCAATTCTAAACGTTTTTGGTAATTTCGATATCGCGAGTTTATATTAAAGATCTGAAAGCCAAAAGAGTGAATAATGGTTGCTGGGTTCGATTCCCGCACCATAACTGTGTAACTAATGGGTTTTAACCCATTTGATTCAGGTGCGTGCGATCAGGAGTCTCTTGCCTGGAGAAGTCAAAGCCGTATCTGAACCACAGCCAGTCGATTAATCAGTGAAGAGTATTGCCTTTGGACCGTTAGTAGATATTTAGTGGATCATTGTCGTTGGAGATATTTGGACCCTACGCAGTAGGTACTTTGGTTGATTTGGAACGACGCTGAGTCATTTTGAGGCAGAGACAGTAGTGGAGCCGGCACCGGGATCATTGGGTGGAAACTAAAACCTATTTAGTGACTAAATTTGGGACATTGGTTTTGAACCAGTTAGAAGGTCTAAATTGAACTATTCATTGTCCGAATTTTGAAACCTTATTTCAATTATCCAAAAATGATGATCTCTTGCTTTTCTAACCCGATGGGAGTGGGTACTCCCATTGCTCTGTTTTAAAGGTTCAGTGACCATCTGATCCTAGGAAGTTAATTAGTGAAGAAGAAGCAACAGAAGACAGATCTAAATTAATTAGAACTTTAATTTAATTGTTTAATTTTGAAACGGTTATCTCCCGGTACTACCCCAACCTCTCCGAGCCCTGTATCGTCTGATCCTCTTGGAAGGGAGTTGATCTGCAGGAATCCCTCCGATAGCTATCTCTATAGTGGGCTGTGGAGTCCTAGCGACTACTTTGCAGCAACTGAGAGCTCACCCAGAGTCCGAGCCCACCCTCTATTGTATTATTATCAGTTATTATTGTTATTATTATTACTATTATTACTATTATTATTATTAATATTGGTTTTGGTCCTTTGGTACTGTAAAGGACAGATAAAGAGAGTGCACTAGCATAACACGCACGTAAAACATATAGGACACCAGTAGCTGAATTGAGTTAGGTCCTAGAGTTGAGTCGTAGCAGAAGTAGAGATATAACAGTAACCTGAAGAAGAGTCTAGCCCTTTGCTGAACGTGTATAACCTAAACCATTCCAAATCCACCCTCCCTGTAGAGAGAGTCTGGCAACTCTGGTATATTGACTATTAATAGCAACTGTCAGTATACTTGTGTCTGATATATATATATATCCCTATTATTGTTATCATACAGTGTATTAACTTATATTATAACCATTATTATATTCAGTACCCAGTTTGTTAGTAATTGTCGGAAACATATTAAACAGAGTGCCGTGTTTAAACGAGACTGCAAACCAGCGACCTACAGATCCGGGTGTGATCTTCCGAACAAACAGTAAGTTTTCTCAGATCTCGTTAGAGATCTGACTAGAACCTCTCACAGAAGAGAAGAACTGAGTTTGTGCCTTCGATCTGTGTGTCAAGGCCCTCTATTTGATTTCGGCAGTGAACAAATAGAGCGAGAATCGACCCCTCTCGCCGTTCTCTTTTGATTACCAACTAAACGAACTCACAGCAGTACCCCTACCAGGTTAGCTGTAGAGATCCCCGATTCTGGAAAACCACCTTTCGGGAATCTGGTACATAAGTTTGTCCACTTAGGCAAACGTGCTAACCTTCCGTGTAAGTGAGCTACCAACCTAAACGACCCCACTTCAGGAATCGGATCAAATTGGTCAAACTTTCTGTTTCAATCCGACTCAGTTCATTACATACCAACTTCTGGTTGAGAAAACTGCACCGGATCAAGTCCCATTTGATTTAGAAGATGTTCGAAATGGTTACAACGATATGCTAAAATTTATGGCCGTTTTTTTCATTTGCTTTTCTAAAACCTTCATCGATTCGCTTAAAATAGAAAATGCTGTCACCATCCTGACAGCACATATAAATGGATTGTTGGAAGACATTCAATGACCGTAATCGAACCATGACAACTTATAATGTTTTCATCTCACTGACGTTGTGCAAATTGTGAAAGGATTTTGAACTTTGTATTGTTAGTCAACTTGTCGGAAAACTAGTAACATAAATTAATATTTGTCGTTCGGTATAGTGCTAGAAGCTTATACTATTATTATCGTTTGCAGTGTGCGTACAGTTGTGGCAAGTGTCAGCAAATCTGACCAGTTTGAGATCAAACAAAGGTTGTGGACAGTAGGTACATTGAGGCGGGCGGAACTATGGTGACCACAACCGGCAATTCGGAATTGCCAAAAAGCCTTGGAGAGACCAGAAGTGAGATGACTGGGTTTTGGAACTTGCAAAGCCGATAAAACCACCACTTCCAACAAATAACCTATGTATCCGTCCACACGTATTCTGGTATGAATAGGACTCTAATAATATTTTCTGAAACATGAGCAGTATTTGTTCTGGAGCAGAAGAAAATGTAGGAATAGTCTCACCAGACATGTGCAGGACGCGAAGTTTTGGGAGAGGGGTGAATCGTGGCCGAAGGCTGCTGAAAACCCGGATTTTCCGGTGTTTTGTACAAAAGCCGGGAAAATTTGGATTCAGAGGTGGTGAGCGATTTTTTTGAGGGGAGCTCAAGGTCGAGGGAGGGATGAACTCTCTTACAACCCCCCCCCCAGCACATGTATGAGCGTCACTCAACCAAGGGATTAGTTTTTTCGGTGTTGAACTCTACTGACGCGCCCGCAGATGATGTGAGCAAAATGGGCTGATCTTTGGTAGCGAAAAAATACCTTGAGGTTCTATAAATGAACGTTGCAGCTCGCATATGCTAAGTCGTAAGTCGTAATTGCTCAGTATAAGCTTTTTTCGGAAAATCTGCAAATAACGAAAGGGGTTGTAATACAGGCGAACCTCCTAGCCAGGTAATCTGGCTAAAACTAGCTATCGTCGAAAGAAGCGTTTGCTATGTACCTACTGGCAGTTTTATAAGCCGACAATTCCACAACATTCTACTGGATATATAACTGATTGATTGTAGTATTCTATAACGAAGAGTTGGCTGGCACGTACTTATCTAATGACTGTCTGCATTATTAACGCGGGGTTCAATTCTAGGGTCAACCCCGATTTAGAAACGGGCAATTCCGAAAAAGCTCCTAAACTTTAGAAGATGTTCTTCTTAAGTGAGGAATTGTATGGAATTTCAAAATTTTAGCTAAAAAAGTAGGAAAAACTTTATTACATTCAGTGATCTGTAGAGTTTAAAAGTATCTTAGCAAACGTGGATTTAACTTGCTTAAATTCTTGGCCAAATTTTCCTCACGCCAGCGTTACTTACCCCATTTTTTACGTTTTGGAGAACCCACTTGTGCCCACCCCACCGCTTTCCATAGTCCATGTGGTTATCGGTTTGTTTCGGAAATATGTGTCACGTAAACTATTTAAAGACTGAAATTGGCTTGATTCGCTCGTTTGTGGCTCTTCCTTTATGAGCAAAGCCATGACTGCGATCTTCACTTGAGATGTGTTTAACATCTTTGTTCGATGATCTCAAGCTGTGAGATAGGAGCTTAAGGTTTTCAATTAAGAAATAATTCGAGTGAAAGTTGAAATGATAAGAATTAAGCGAAACTGTAACTTTTCTTATCAAGTGAAGCATTCTGCTAACAGTAGGTGACTTGATACTTGTTGTCCATTCATTCTGTCCAAGACAATGACTGAACGGTACTTGTTTGTTGAGAATAAAATTCAAGATGGTACCAAATAAAATTTTACAATATATAATTTAGGTTCCAACATTGGTGAACATAAGGTAAATATTGAACCGCATCGGCCTAGACTGTTGATATTTCGTGTATGTTGCCGGCCGACAGGTTATCAGGTACATATTTGCAATTACACTATAGATAGCTACCGCTTTCAGCAACAAGGGGAGCAGGTAAAATATCACATAAATGCCAATTTTTCTGTTCTAGCACCTCTATCTGTTTTCTAATCCAAGTCTAACAGCAACAGGCATGATAAAGTTTAGACAATTCCAAAACAATACATTTCCCGCAAATTTGAATTCCTGGTATATCCAACTAAATTCTGACAATATTTTAGAAACTTTCTGAAAGAAATCCTTTGTTTTCCCAGAATGCAAGCGATCGACCTTTTGATAATCTTAATTTAAAGATTATGCGAACGATCTACAGCAAAATATGCCATAATAATGAACTTTGCGAGAAAAGCTCATTCATCCGTGATTTGGAAGAAGAAAAAGCATTTACCCTTTTTATTTTAGCTGGTCTACTTTTCATGCTCAGAATAAAAAGTTTATCTTAATGTTGTTTAACAGCTTAACCCCCACTTCTTTTCAATGGATGCAAGTGCTTAATATTGCTAAATGTTGGTGCCCTTGGAATTGTTTAATATATACATAGATAAAATTTTTAGTTTATAAGTTTTGATTAGTTGGCTCATTATATTTGTGTTGTTCACCAACCCTGCCCAGTCCGGCTGTCCGGCGGCCTTCTGGCCGGCCACGTTGAAAACCACTGAAAACTTTTGACAACTGATCTCTTTTGCATTTAGACATTTGTAGAGGCTTTAATTTTTTAAAGTTTCTTTATAGTGTTACGCAAACTATTTTCATTTCATTTTTGTCTCATTTCGGTTTGTTTTACTGTGTCAGTTTTCCTTAAAAGTCTAAGCAAATTAATTCAGTCAAAGTGAGCGACTGTAAGACAACATCCTGCTTGGCTTAGTATAGTGTAAGGGACCTGCTAGAATCCTAACGTTTAGCAATTGAGGGGGTGCAACCTGTGCAAATAACGGGGTTCCTTTAAAATTCTAATGGTCTTAGAGTGCGAGATCACTTATTTGTATATCCAAATTTAAATAATCATTAGAATTTCAAATTTATACTCCATTTACTTAACCTGGACGCTTATATTTTGTCTTATATTTATGTACATGTCTATAATTCTTTGACTCCACAAGGCCAGACGTTTAACCGTAAGATAAACATAAGGTTGCTTCTGTCCTTAAGTAAGCAACTTCATTTAACATTACTTCAATCATTAAATTTTCAATTTTCTTAAAAAAGTTTCAATTCATTTAGGAATTTCTAGTGTTTAATAGTCTTACATATAATATATGAGATGGAATCATAACAGGGTTAAAGTAGGAACAGATTAGCTCAGTTGTAACGTTTCGTTGTTCGTCTAATACTAGGTAATTGTTTTAATACACTGGTCTCTCCAATAACGAGAAATACTTGCAGATGTAAACTAATTTTCATCCAACTAAGCTTAGCATGATCGGGATTTATGCTTCAACTTATTCTATATATACCTAAATATAAGCTTTTGTCGATGGAACGGTTTGGTTTAGCCCAAAATTTTTTGAAAACCTTTGAAGCTATCCGGCGACGAACGGCTATGAATAACCACGAAATTTCGGCTCAGGAAACCTGGGAGAATTGTCGATTGTTGCTTGTTACTTGGCTAAAAATCAGTACTATTACCTTATCACAAACAAACTGACAGGATACAGATTAAAATAATTAGCCTAGAAGTCACTACAACTATGGACAGTATAAGTTAGTTCTGGTGCAGTTAATCTTATTGAACAGTCTGTCATTTGATACACCAGTCTAGCATTTAAAATACTTTCAAGTTCAAAGAGTTGTCGAATATGTCTAACTTTGGACGAAGTTTTCTCGCATTGTAAGTTAACCAGTTGTTTAAGTGAGGAAAGATGGGACTCTTTTTCTTGGAGTATGTCTGTACCACCTTTAGCACAAAGACCTGACGCCTTGACAATGAGTTATTGATACAGATATTACTTTTCTACATTTGTAAGGAGCTTTACAAAGAAGCTCTACAACTAAGAAGTCACACAAAGTCTAATACGGACAAGACAGGATTTAAATTTGAAACGCGGCAAATTTTAAATCTGTAACAAGATTGAGGCACTGATCTTTGCCTTACACTTGGGAAAGTTAAATTTAAAAGTGACTCCGTTGTTTCGTAACAATTAAAAGGAGTTTCCTTACTGTCGGTTAAATCGGTTAAATCCTCCTCCACTTTGTCAGAGCAAGATGGGAATTGCTTTGACTTTAATTTTTCCTCAGGTGTATAGGCTACACATTAGGTCAGCCTCAGCAGAGCTGATAAATAGCAATACCCGTCAATGTGAGCTGCTGCTGGCTCACGTTATCAAAAAATCAGTATGATTGTTTCTTTATGATTTTTTTCTCTACGTTTTCAGTTTGTATATCAAAGTTAGGTACAGGGAAATTCGTTGTAAGATAGACCAACATTGCTGTTTTTGATATATCCACCTGCAGAAAGGCAGGGATGAGCTTTTTCTAGGTTCGGCCCGGCCAAGGTGAAAGTCGAAGTGGAAATATTTTCGTGTGTCTAACCCTGCCCTGCCAACTCACGAAATGTTTTAGTCCGTACGCTGACGCAATTTGACATTTTGACCCAAATTGGCCTGTCAAATAAGCCCAAGCTAAAGCAATTTTCATGAGTCTTAGATAACATTTTTTTCTAAGCTTCTGTGTAGAATGAAAATACAAAACATATATTATGAAATTATTAATCTTGCTCTAATTAAAAACGAATTGTCACTCCAGCACCTGTGATCCTGAAAATTCGAGCCTCAGGTGGGCACGGCATTAGGATTAAATCTCCGATATCTCTGTCAACTGAACTATCGAACAACAATTTCATAACGCTAGAAGGCGGGTTTTGTATCCAAACTGGGGTGATTAAGTGACCTCCTAAAGTGCATCACGCAGTTACTGTAAAGTGAATGTTTAGCAGATTTTAGTGACTTGACCACATAAGCGTTGAGTCGGCCTGTTCAGGCTACAATAACTTCATCTAAATATATATTTTCCAAATGGCTTACCGATATATTCAGCAGGGAAATGTTTCACATTCTCAAAGGGAAATATTGGGGGGTATATTTCGTAACATTTCGTAAGAATACACTGGTCTGGCCGAAGGTGATGGCTCAAGATGCTCATTTCTACTCTATCTGGGACACTATAAAATGAAATTAAAAACCGACTGTTAAAGTACTGCTTTCGCTTGTATTCAATGTAAATATTTATTGCCTTTTTATACAGTTCATGCTTACGTATGCACATAGATGGTACTTGTTTTCTCCTCACGAGAGTTAGCCCGAACTGAATTGTACTGAATTATAGTTTGATAGCTTTGAAGTTAGCTAAGTGGAGAGATGGCTGCACTGCTTATTACAGTTACAGTAATCTCGAAGAGCGAGAGAGACAAGTTTTGAATGCGGTTGAGTTGTTTTGAAAGATTGGAATGCGAAAGGCAGAATTCTGAGTTTATTCAGAGATAGAATGATGGTTTATTGGCGAATTTTTCGAATAATGCCACCAACTTTTCTGCGGAAACGATTATCTTTCATCAAACATCAGAAAAATCAGTCAACCAGTGCTAGCTGAATGATTACAGCTTAAAGAGCAAGCATGGAGAGAGAGCTTCCAAGAGTACAATAGACTTGAGTTCTACCTCTTTATAACAATTTATCACGTTCTAAATCCACTGGCCTCATTTTAAAACTCACAAAATTCAGTCTCTTACCATAATTTTAGGAGAAGAACGCGTGTACAGGTACCAACTAGTGTAGCTATTACGACCTTATTGGGGAAGGTCACTTAGATTGGAAACTCTGCTTGAATAATTTTTGTTATTAACAGTAACCGCACAAAAGTGTAACTGTACTTTTTATGTCGGCCCAGCAGGTTTAATACTGTGAAGCTGAAGAAATTACAATTCTACCGTAACTACAATGCTGATTAAAATGCATTACTGGAAATGTGAAATTGAAACGAAATCTGTTAATAAACATTAGAAAAATAATAAAAATTTTCGATGTATTTATGTAAAAATTTAAGAAGCATACATATCATTGAAAACTGTAAAACTTAATTAATAAAAAATGAATAAAAAATGAGAAACTGTACCAAAGTGAAGCCAACCATTACTAATTATGCCTTTATTCTTGCTATATATGAAAAATTTGTAATACACACGTTGATGCCATACCATACCTGCTCTATTGTTTTATATATTTTCAAAGTTTAAGGACAAAATTAGCAGCATTACGCAAAATAAAAAGTAAGCATAGTGAGACCCTCGTAAGCAGTCAAGGGGAGAGTGCCGAAGGCCGCCAAAATACCGGATTTCCATGAAGTGCCCAAAAAACGAAAAAACCGGATTCTGTGGCGATAAACGACTTTTCTGGGGATGCGATCCAAAGTCAGGGATGGAGAGAATCGTTAGATGTGCTCGCAGTATTTGTTTCATGTTACCGATTATATATTTATTGATAATTCAATCGTTTACTGTTTCGACTTAAACTTCAAACAAAAGTCTTGCAATATACATTATGTAAATCATTCTTTTTTGTTATTACATATTATGTTCCTTGAAGTTCAAAAGTTATCGTTTATCGTTATAGTAGTAAATTTTGGAGTATGTATTTCATGCAAATGCTGATAATATGTGATAGAGAAGAATATAGCATTGAAACGTCTTATGTATGGTGTCGCTATTCGACGAAAGTTACCCTGTTACTGTTTATCTTTTAACTTAAATAAATATATACCTACACCAACTTTCAAAGGTGCTGTTTTCTTAGAATAATCATGGCTTTAAGATAATATTCAGCACAATGTCTTAATTTTACTTGACGGAAAATTTTAGGGATTTAAAATCTAAATAAAGAGTCTTTGTTTAGTTTTATTTAGAGATATATATTCATCATTACTAGTTTTTGGAAGATATTTAGACGGTATGGAACCGTTATCCTTTGCTCTCGAAATATCTAGTTGTTTTGGTTTGATTGTATGGTTACATGGATATAAAATACTTTTTAGCCGTGGAACCACTTTAGAAACAGAAAGTCGCAGCGACTCTTTAATTTATTTAAAATAAGTATTCAAGTTTTCCTTTCAACAAATTCGATTGACTAATCCACACGGCGCTGTGGCAGTAAATAATTAAGATCGATCGAAATTCAGGCCTTGGAAACTTTGATTATTCTGTACTTTTAATTTAAGCTTTGAAAAGAAGCGTTTGTTCTGCTAATTTTGATTTATCGCAGAAACACTGTATTATGTTTCAATGAAAACGTATATTCGTAATCATAAGCAAATTTTTTGGTTTCTCCATCGCGTATAGCTTTGGTAATTTCTGTATAAAGGTTTTAGAATCAGTGAAAAATTGAAAGTGTATTATAACGGTTGTGAAGAACCTCAATGAAAATTCATTCTATACTAATCATAAATTTTTTGCATTTAACTGATTATTTGAATGTTTTGCCCTAGTAAATTTCCGTTAACAAACGAATATTCAGTCTAAGTGCAGTCTGAGGCATGATTTCCGTGATAGATGTCCGCGATATATATATATATATATATATATATATATATATATATATATATATATATATATATATATATATATATATATATATATATATATATATATATATATATATATATATATATATATATATATATATATGTCTAATACTATTGAGAGGAATTTTGACTTTAATAAAGACGATTGTAGCAATTTACCAAAGTTTGCGTTAACGTAGTCAAGTACGATCCAGAGAAGGGGGTCAGGTTCTGGGACCTTTAGCCAAAATTTTCATGGGGCTTGTACCGTCAACCTTTTTTGTAATTTGGTGTATGTAAAGTTAGCGTTAGCAGGTTTTAAAAATCATCACATTTCTAACGTTTAGCACTAAAAAATCCATTATTTTAGGAAAATATCTAAATTTTTGACGTTTTTATGCAAAATTATGAAATTTTGGTGTAGCCATGAATTTTTCAAAAGTTTAATCTAAACTATACAAGATTATAAACGAAAGAAAGAAGGATGTCACTACGAAAAATTCTGGCCTGAGGTGGAGATCGAACCAACAATCTTTGGCTAACTAGATAACGACCCAAAGGCATGACTCGGCTGATTCTTAAACTTCTACTTACTTAGTCAAAAAGCTGTAGTCAAGTCTTTGAACTACATCAGTAAACATTCATTACGGCTTTTAAGAGTAGTTTACTTTATCTAAGTTGTAGGTTTAACTTTTTAATACCTAAATGTCAGTTCCAATGAGACTACTTTTCAACAATTATTTCTGTAGAGGATAACTTGAGTAGGCAACAGATAGCTACGCTATGACTTATTACAAATATTTTTAAATCTATCTAATCACAGCAGATTACGCAAGCTCCATATTTCCTGGACAGTCAAAATTATGTGGTGACACAAAATATTAAGCATATTTGGAGAGAATTAAGTTTTATAGAACGGAACTTTAGCTTTGAATGAAATTCCTGTACATCTTTAGAGAGGACTGCAAAATTGCAGCGTGTTCCAAAATTACTCCAATATTGAGTGCCACAGACAGATTTAGGTGAAACTTATGAATGAAGAAGAGTAAATTTTGGTGAGGTAATTATTACTATGAGTCAATTTTTCAAGAGATACTAACTTCCGTCGGAAACTGCATAAATACTTCACAAAAGTGTCCTTCTCTTTAAAATTTAGGAGATACGAGTCTCTGATTCTTTTCAATCGGTCTTCTAGTAATCTCTTTCTCTCAAAATTTTAGATATTACTCTTTTCTATTATTAAACAGTCTTTAAATTTTAATATCTCTTGAGGTTGACTTTACTGCGCGTCAGGCAGTCATGGCTTACGGTAGTGTTGCACTTTTGTTTACAATTAGATCTGACTTCTGTTGTCTCTTTTGTGGTTTGCTATTTCAAAACTAAGTCAAAGACTAAGGTTTCAGAATAATAAAAGGGTGTAAAGTTTCGTTTTCTAAACTTTGGGACGGGCGGTGTTGAAAATTTGCAAGTGAATGGAACCTTGAAAATTTATGCTGTCTTAATATATCCGTGAAACATTTTGTGGTAGCATTTGACAAAAGTAGCAAGCCAAACCAAAGTTTCTTTAAATTTTGCTGATACAAGTTTAACCTAGTTGACTATCTGTCGTTGAACTGTGCAAAGAAACCAATGAAGAACAACAAATTCAAATCCCGATGGCTTCGTCCAGCTGCTAAGCTTGGGAAACCGAGGCTCAGAACTTAATTTGGGACAATATATATTTAGGGAGAGTTAGTTAGTCTTCCATTACTCTCGGTTTTGAGAGAGAATTCTAGTGATTTTTAGTGGATTAGCTTTAGTTTCTATTCTCGGCAAACGCACTATACATGCATATAAAAAGATAAGTAACTATGAAGGTAGTCCCTGATCGGAAGCCGATGTGCGCATGTATAGTAATTTGAGGCAGCTTTTGGCATTGCTACTATGCATGCATATAAATATTAAAAAGTAAATGATAAGACCAGAATATGTAGAAGGAAAAAGGATTCGAAAACTGGCAAAAATTCTCTTAAACTTTTCTACAAAATTGGGTATCGATAATTTGAGAAGAGCCTGAAGTTGGTATCCCAGCATTATACGCTGTAAGTGTTGTCCAAACAACCAACTCATAGGGCACCAGGATCAATTTTGCGATCGGTTGCACTTTGCCCCTCGCCCTAACTTTTAATTTTTTGACCAACAGCTTTAACCTTTTGTGGGGAGCCTATTGAAGGCTGATGAATTCAAAGACTCTGAAAACTTTTAAAAATTTCAAAGATTTGAAGTTAAAAGCTAGTTTGGGTTGGGATCAAAAGGTTTCGAATACATTTTTGTCCCCGGCATTGCTGAAAACCTGCACGCAGAGTTTTCAGGACGCTGGGCACGATTTTTTGATTCAGGCAGCTCATTATGAAAGCTTACAAAATCTGAGCAAACAAAAAGCTAATTTTGCAAACGGATTTCAGTGCTGTGAGGTTGTTAAGTTGTTAAGGCGTCCGACTGAAAATTCGGTTCGAATGCCCGCTACCACAAAGTTTTGTCCAATCCCCTTTGAGTAAGAGACTGAGACCATATCGGTTCATCGTGGGCTCTATCCAACTCAGCTGTCCACCCTTAACTCGTCGGTGCATGGGTACCATCGTGGTGGAAAGGCAACAGGAGACTGTAATTCTGGAGTATTGCCTGAACGAACAAGGCGATCACAGATGTAGTCAGCATTTGAGTTGTCACGCTTGGCTTCGGGAAGAGAATCCGGAGATAAGTACCGGCACCCTATAACTCTCTGTAGGTTGGAGCTCTCTCTCTAAAATTCTAAAAAAATGAATTTTGTATAAATTGTATAAATGTATAAAATTTTGCTACCTTTAAACTCTGCGTGGTCGAAAACAAACTAGTTCTTTAACTGAATCCGTAAAATGCGACAACATGACATTGATGCAACTCCAACTACCTACCAACTTAAATTTTAAATTTTTAAAAATTCAAATATTTTTGTATTTTGAGTTCATCAGCCTGCAGTTTGCTATTTTGACGGGTTTAAACATTTAATGCCAGAACGGGCCACATTGCCCAATTGGTGGTTTTTCGACATTTAACGTATTGTCTGGAGAAGTGGCCCTTTGGCAGTCTGGGGTCTGGGCATATTGTCCTTTTTTCTCCAACAGGTTTAGTCAATTTTAGAAGAAATGGAATCAGCGGAAAAAATGGAGTTTCCACAGCTTTCCGCCGAGAATAGAAATACTAAAAATTTTTAGTCTCTTGCGCTCC
Organism: Trissonchulus latispiculum; assembly: GCA_030248195.1. NCBI lineage: Eukaryota > Metazoa > Nematoda > Enoplea > Enoplida > Ironidae > Trissonchulus > Trissonchulus latispiculum. Next base: position 43,101 of record JASAND010007614.1, on the reverse strand, counting down.
CCCCCCCCCAGCCATAACTTTTGATTTTTTGACGAATAACTTTGAAATTTGGTATGGGTGCATACTACAGGCTTATAAATTCGAAAATTCAAAAATTTTAAAATTTTTAAAATTGTGCTGAAAACTTGCATACAGAGGTCTTGCGGGACGCTGAGCACGAATCAGAAATCCGTTTTTCGATTCGGCCTTTCGTTAGCTTAGTATAAGCTAAAGTTGTAACCTTTTACTGGGTGCATCGGGATCAGGGACCGGTCACTGCTTTAATAAGAAATCTAGAACAATTAATTCTCCACCGATATGGTATGAGTCCCATCTCTCTAGGTGCTAGAGTAGAAATCTCAGGAAAAATGGCAGCCAAAAATGTAAAAGCGATCGTTTTCAACCTTAACTCTTGAGGAAACTTGGGCATAAACGTAGACTAGTCCCCTGAATTCGAATTTTTTCAGTTTTTTGCTTCAAACCCGGAAAAGGCAGTTGTTTTTTAAATGAGAGATCTTGAGAGGCACAACTTGGTAAAAGCCAAACCTGCCTCATCATTTGATGAATCCGACACACTAATCAGCTGATAATAGAAGAGTGGTGAGCAAACAACAACAACAGTTGTGATTTGCAACATTCCCAGCAGTTCCAATACAGAAGCGGATGACTGGTGCATCTGGATTCGAGAGCAAAAGTTTGACATCTGTTTGGGATGTTATTGCAAACTTGGTAAAATTAAATAGTCAAAATAATTAAATGCTAAAATTAATTTTAAATTCAAAATTAAATTAAATGCAACATTCATTGCATGTAAGAATTAGTTTTCAACAGGAGGTACAGCTTTTATCCCTGTCCCAAGTCAATCAGGTATGCCAAAATTGCCGTGAGAATGTTGGTGTTAATTTTACAAAATATTACTTCAAACATCTGGTTGGAGGACTTTAAATTTAATGCGGAAATGCTTTTCTCTTTTCTATTTTCTAAAAAGGTCACTTCAGGTCTTCATATTCTCAGACTTGAGACTAAGGTAATTATACATCTCCTTGCGTCTTGTCTTTTCCACTGAAGGAAAATGTGAAGGGATTACGGTAGAAACAAGATTTATAGGCTAGAATTTGATTGGTTTCCAGATTTTCGTAGCTTCATACGGATTGGCCGAAAGCTTCATTGCTCTCCGACTAGCTCCGCCTATTATACTTGAATCTATTTTGCCTATTTTAGTTTTTCTTTAATTCTTATGCAGTCTTTAAAGCTTGCTTGTCCAGTTCTGCGGCGCAAATAAGTTCTGCTGGTAAGTTGAGATTATATTTTATGCTTTTATATATTTTATAGTATTATTAAAGTATATACAACTTTTGATAGATACAACTTTTGATAGTAGCATTGTGTCTGTGGTTTTATATCGAAAACAGCGCAAGCAAATTCGGTATACCTACATTTTTCTTGTAATTTATTGTTGTCGTGAATACTGTACTGTAAGTGTTTGAGAACGACCCATTCTGGCAGCGGACTTGCATTCTATTGCACCAGCCAGGCAGACAATTCATTTGTACCATATTTTAAAATATATAATAGCTTCAAATATGGATCTAAAAATCAGAATTGATTTGTAAGAATAAACTTTCTCGTTCAGTTGTCCGAAACTGTCATAGCAGCTTTGTTTTCAAACAAAGTAAGAGTTTGGTAATAAAACGAATTAACACAGCAATAATTTACTTTTGTAGAAGCCGGGCCGTTCTCGAATACTAACGTAATGTACATAGCTAGCTTCATATTATTATTATATCAATTTTCCACAGAATTAACGATGATACTTAAGGCGCACATCTTATGTACGTTTTTCGCAGTCATAAACCTTCTACTGAGGGAGGCGCACACATACAAAACCTCAGGGCTTACTGAAAAGCATTCTACTCCTGCAAGTGCAATCCTTACAAGTTTCAAGAATGATTATTAGTAATTATGATTTATTAATGCTGGACAAATTTTGGTAAAACTAAAATTCGTTGAAATCGATGACAATGATGAAATATATTCAGGGAGCTAGATTTCTTACATTTTATTAAAACGTTCAGAGATCTTGCATAGTCTAATCTAAAGCTCGACAAGACCATGTTGGGCTGGGCTGGAATCTGGATACAGTTGAGCAGGACTTCGTTCTTCTTCATTTCACTTCTGATTATTCTTCAAATCCACTTTTCTTACACATTAGGGGGCCAACAAATTGGAGCATAAGCTTACACAGTAAACTTAGGTCTTTAGCTCTGACGAAATAATAAAAATTGAATCAAAAACGGATTTCAGAGTTGTGCTCTGCGCCCCAGAAAACGTAGCAAATTGGCAGCAAAAGCGAGGAAAAATCAAACAACTTTTTGATCCCCTTGGTTCTCCTAGCCAACTTAAAAATTTGAATTAGTTCTTAAAGTTTTTAATTTTTTAAATTTTTTAATTTATCAGCCTATAGAGTACAGTACACCACAAAAAATTTTAAAGCTTTTGTTAAAAAATGAAAAGGTAGGGATGATCCAATAATTGTACTGTGCATAGTTTTGCTTTTACAATTCAACTCGTATATATAGGTTTTATAGCGAAGATATTCCTCCATACCAGTACTGAATAAAATGAGTCAGTAGGTAAATTTCTGCCTTTTGACTACCTAGAGTAAAATTCTTCTTAAAGCTTTCCCAAGCTGTGACTCCGGCTCGAAAGACGACTCGAGAGAAGGCTCGAATGAGCGAAAAGGCGCATATGTACAAACATGTATGAGTAGTAATAGTCTCATGTTAGCAATATTGACAGAAGGACAAAAGATGATTTTCTGATTTCTAATGAGATGTTGACATTTAGCTTTCTCTTCGGGGGGAAAACCTGTCCCACTGTTGAAGACGCTGTCGCTGTTGTCAGCACGATTTCACCTGTTTACAGAGCTGCTCCAGCAAAAAGCTGCCCTGCTTTCTTATAGTTGTTCTAGTCATACAAAAGGGAATTAATTCCTTTGATGACATTCCAAGAAGTTGAGAAAAAGTTGATATTAGAATAAAGCCCGTCGCATTCTGCCTTCTTTATGGCCGAACAAAGTTTAAACTTTAACTTTAATACTCGTTTAGAGGTAAATTTCTAACATTACTTTGAGCATTATTTCGCCCACACTTAGGTTAAAGCCTGATCGAGATTTTCCACCCACCCGTATTAGGTTGTTAACATCCTGCTGCCACACTGCTACATATGATACGGTAGGCATTCTAAGGCTTAAGGTGGGGATACAACATTGTTTTAAAAAGTATATTCCTACTCATGCATAAATATCCATTATCGTTTCATGCGCTGCGTGAAAAAGATACCAAATGTAATCTCACGTGAGCATTTTTTGCAAAAATTTCGGACAGAACACTTAACTAAATTCTAAACTTCCCTGTTTTCACTTTTTAGTTTTCAGTTTGGTGTTTCATTTTTTCTTTAGAAACGTAAAATTGTACATGTTTAGTTTTGATTTCAGATTTCCGTATGTCGTCAGGATTTGAAGTAAATCAGTTCTGTCTCAGTACTTCTGGCTCCCATAATGCAGGAATTTTGCATCCAACTTCCGAATTTTCTCTGAGCTATCAGCAGACTGACAAATCCAATAAGCTTAAAATTAAACGGGCCCGTCAGCGAGTTGACGCTGGTGAACCCAGAAATACCTATTCGACCATTCCAAACTACAGTTCCGGCCGACTGGGAGGAATTATGCTGGGTGCTCAGACCAAGTTTGACCCCAAACGAGAGGTCAGATCCCCTCTTGCCAGATCAATGAGTGGGGGCTGTCCACCCCTACTGACCCCCGCCTCAGCGCAACCGACTTTTGCCCCTTTTGGAATGCAGAATCTACTGCAGCTGAACCAACTGAAGGATCAAGCCAATGGAGTAGTCAGCAACAAGCCGGTCAAAAGTCCAGAACCTGTCGAAGAGAAAGCTCTTGACTTTTCCATCAGTCGACAGTCGAAAAATCAACTTTCCAAAGAAAATGACGAATTGGAGTCTGTGAAAACGGACTCGAAACCGGAGGCAGAGGAATCTTTGGAAATTGCGAAAGAAGACGGAATGCTTAAAACGCCGCCGAAGGCTCACAGCGGAGGAGAATCGAACGGAGCGGCGAAACGGAAACAAAGTCAGCCGATGCAGCTGGAATCGATGGAGGATCTGATCGATTTCAGAGCTGAATCGCTGAAGTCCCATGACGAAGACATGACGAGCGACATCGACGATGAAACGGCGGACGAAGGTGAGCCAGAAGAAAGCTCCGACCAGAGCGCCCAAAACATGATTAAACAGATGCAAACTGACATTGTGCAGATGCAGCAGAAATATCTGTCAATGTTGACAGCACAGCAGCACGAACTGTTTGATCGCAAAATTCGCAGCTCAGCCAATAACAACAGTCAGCGACCTAAAACAGCACAAGAACTGAAAGTACTAGCCGATGTGTTGAAGACAGAATTTGTGGAGACTGTGAACAAGGCTGTGGACAAGATAGTCAACTACTACACCAGCCAAATGACCGCCGTCTGCGCGAAACCGACCAAGCCAGAAAGTACGAACTCTCCGTCTCCTCCTCCACCTTCCGCCCCGGAAAAGGTCCCAGAACTTCCAAGACCACCCCAAATTCCACCATCCGTTTCCGTGGGCTCAATCAGTGAGCCTTGGCCTATCCCACCTCAGTTGCCTTTCTACATCAATCCCCTCTACTACAATGCTCTCACCTATGCATCTCAGAACGGCGGGCTAAGGCCCGGTCTACCGAATGGTGGCCCGCCCTCGATCTTTCCCAACTTCCGTGCTCACCCGCCTGGCTTGCCTCCAAACGCCCTAGCTCAGACTGCCTCCAGCTGCTTTGCCCCCAAAGCGGATGAGGCTATGTCCCTGATTGTCCCCAAGAAGAAACGATCCAAAGTAACGGATACCAGGATCACCAAATTCCCCCTGAAACAGGAGGACTGCTATCAACCACCGACCATGGTATCTCACTTCTCCACAATGCTTCCAGGGAACTCAGGCCGATACATGGCGGAGGACTCGGATGACGGCAGTCCGGCTCTTTCGGAAAGCATGGACTCAGAAAGCAACTCATATGAGCCTGGGGCTAACCAAGTGTAAGCTGACAATTTAAACGTATTTTAGCTGCAAAGTCAGATTTCTTCTAAATCATCTCAGATTTATTGCTCATTATAGTAACTGTAAACCGCACACATACACATTAACATGAGATATACATAGTTCTGAATGGGTTTTGATCGCAGAGAACAACCAAATCCTTGAATTTAAGGATTAACCCAAAACGTTTTGGCATCGAAGAGCACAAGTTAAAACATTGTGAGTGATGTTTATAACAAAACTTTTGAAATACTGACGTTTATTTACTTAAACAATCGTTTTGGTTAAAAATTTTCAATTTTTTATATACTGTTTCCCTGCTGTGTACATGAGAATATTCTCATATCAGTAAAGCATTAATTTATATTTAGTCTTGCATTCTCTAACCTAATTTGGGTATAGAGTAACCTGTATTTGTGTTATACATACTGTCTTTTCAGAACCGTCCTGAGTCCAATGCATCTTCGGAAAGCTAAGCTGATGTTCTTCTACACTCGATATCCCAGTTCCAGTCTTCTGAAAGCCTTCTTTCCGGACATCCGATTCACCAAGAACAACACGGCCCAACTGGTCAAATGGTTCTCTAATTTCAGGTAGATAATGCCCCAGTCCGGAAGGAAGCAGGGCTTCTAACAATATTAAGGCTAAGGCACCTATACCTATTCTAAGTTACATCAGATACAACTTAGAGAAATGTTAGATAAAGTACATTAAGCTTGATAAGGGCGAAACAATTTTATGGAGGACAGATTAAATAAGGGGTACTGTATACTTCCTATAAAAGTAACCAAAATTGGCATTAACGTCTTTTTGTAAATAATATCATTTAATTAATCTAGTACTCGTACGTATTTACTGTATAAATGCTAGTACGTCAGGAAACCTTGCTTATTACATTAATTAGGATTTTCTAAAGATCTTAGAAACAGTAATTGTTTGAAATGCAATAGATTTTGTAAATTTAAGTCATACGGCAGTCGTAGTTGGCGGTTAATAGTGTGGTAAAATATGTTGATGAGAAGCAAAAGTTAAGTCCACGAACTTTTGGAGAATTTGAGTAATTTCGGCAAAACGGTATTTTTCACCACAATATCAATGCAACTCAACTTTGATAACACTGAGGTACTTTCTAGTCTTCTATCTCATACGAATTTTTTAAGTAAGGCATGAAACTGGAAAGGACATCAAAGCTGTTTTGTTTTAACACGTCTTCTGTCGGTCTCAAGGGAAGGGGTCTTGTCTTAAGCAATCTTCTGTCTTTAAAGCTGTTAATTATTGGTTTGAGTGATTTGGAGTCATGTATCTATTTTAATGGTCCGAAGATCAGAACATCTTAAGATTGGGCCGAGGCTTAAGAAGGCCACGGGGAATTCTTGGTGGTTAAAATTTCATCAAAACCAAAAGGGCATTCTGTTCGGATAATTAGGAAAAGAAAATGGAGACAACAAAGGAAGACTTAGGATTTTAAACGTTTGTTGATACAATAGATGTTAAGTGTAATTATTTGTGCATAAGAAGATGACAAAATACAAAATCTTGAAATGCTTTATTTCTACTTATTTTATTTCCGGAGTTAGTGTAAGGGAAACTTTGCGTTAACCAAGGGAAGGTAAAGTTAATGCTAACATTCTACTTAGATTATTGCTATATGTAGATACAAGTTGTGGGTCTTGTCTCGATTACCCCACCCCGCCCCTGCCACTCAAAATCCTTAAAACATTACCAGATGAGTTAAATTTTGGCATACGTATATTTTCGTCTAGGCTGAGTTAAAATGTCGCACAATTTTGATTATTTCAGATTCCAGGGGGGACCAAGGCAAACCGAAACATTTTTGTCTTCGATTTTGCTGAGTTGTATATAGGGGTTTTCGGTGTCGCTGAACACGAATCTGAAGTCGTTAATCGATTCTGCTTTTCATTAGCTCAGTATAAGCTGAAGATGTAAACTTAAGAAGTAGGCATATACTGAGCTAACAACAAACTGAATCGTAAAAGACTTCAGATTCTTGTTCTACAACACCGAAAACCCCTATATACAACTTTTCAGCAAAATCGAAATCAAAAAGTGTTTCTCTTGATCCCATTAGAAATTGAAAAAAATTGAATTTCGCGAAATCGAAAAGTGACCATTTGACCTCAGCGTAGTCGAAAATTTTAGCTAAATGCTAAATTTTAGCTCATTTTTAGCTCATCCTCAAAGGGAATTATTCTACAGTAATTATTTTCAAAATTTCAGCATTGCTGTCTTAGGCATATTTAGCTTTACAACGGTCGAGGCAAAATTACCCAAAAAATTATATACACTCTAATGTTACAAGATAAATTACACTCTAATATTACAAGATAACTTGGCGCTTTACCGAACTGTCATGTTCGGTATTGTGGCATTTCTACTATGAACTTCAGGCTTAACGCTTTTGTCCGTTGAGGCTCAGTTTGCGGAGTTAGGGCACCCTATGGAATTTAATAGTTAGTGTTCTTTACGGTGAAGTAACCTTTATGAAAAATCTATAATTACCGTTCTCGTGTATCTTCCGAACACGAAGTTACGAAATTTGATAGAATAGGCTACCGTAACACGACACTGTGTGAGTGCTTTTATACTGTGAAGTGAAGTAATCCCAAAAATGCTAATGCCAAAAGTCGATGTTGACACCGTTGGTAAATGGGCACGGTTTTAGTGTAAGCTTTTTAAAGCAGTGCTGAGCAGTGAGCAGAAACCTTTTCTAGCTTGTGTGGACATCGAACTGATGCCTGATCACACTATACACTGCGATTCACTGACAGTCAAATCTGCTACTGACAAAATACAATAAACACTGTAAGCGATGTCTGTCATAAAGGCAATTTATGGGCTAGTTAACAGTTATAGATTTATTGTCTTAGGTACAAACCATACATTATATAACTATAAAAGTTTCAGTTTTGTATTGTCAAGAAAGTTTTAGTCTTTTCCAGGTGCTCTGGTTTCAGGTTGTAGTCATTTGCGTCATCTAAGAGCAGCTACTGAACAGCTAAGAGAAGATTTTAAGGGGAGTTCCTTTTCTACCGTAGGAGGGAAGGGAGAAAAGCCATCTCAGACATCAGGTATAGAGAAAACTCCTCAATCAAAATTTAGTCTTCTTCCAGACCATAGTTGGTTGTCAGAGTTCTAATTTCTTAATGTCCCTTTCTTGTGTACATTAGGGTTATAAAAGGGGGTCTAAAGCACTGCGTGGACAATTTTCTTGATTGCTTTACTTTCCCAATTCCTAAGAGATCTCTCTTGCTCTTTGTCCAACCTTTTATACCATCGCTTCTCTTAATTGTTGCATCTATCCTTAGCTAGAACTATTAGCTAAAGACCTTAAGTAAATACGTAAGAGGGTTCTTCACTTCACTTCATGAAGGTTTGTTGCATCTTCATCTCAGAGCATCCAGAACAACATTACGTACCTTAAAATCTTCAACCAGAAAGAATCAACCATAGAATTAGCTAGATACAATTATGTAAGGTCACATGGGCTGTTTGTGACAAATTTTAGTTGACCTATCGAATTATAAAATCTTCTTCTTAACAAGGATCCTGGGAAGACTTTTTGGGAACATTTGTTTCTGTAAAGATTTAATGTATAACGTTTGTGATCGTTAGGTAATGTGAAAATGGAGGAGTAAATCTGAGAAATGAATTAGGTTGGTATAATATAATATAATAGTGTAATGTGCGCTAGCTTTTATTGCCCTTTTATCGTGTACGTGTGTGTAATACGATGAAGGCACTTTAAATGTGTACCTTAACGCTTAACTAATTAACTGAACTAAATCGTCTAATCCTCAAAATTTTAAACCGAATTTAATCATAAAGGTTCCGTCAAATTTATTTTCTGTTTCAAATTTTTAATGTTGCTTTTCAACTACCATTTAAGTATATATATAAATTAAATAACATATGTAATTAAAATTACTTAATTAATTACTTATAAGTATCCGTTTGCTTATTACAATGAAACTGTTTACGTTCATGTTCATATAACATATATATATATTAATAAATGTAAGATTTAAATTCCTTTTCGAGTAAACAGTTAGATTTACCTGTCAGCTGAAAACTGTTCCGCAGCAACCCCTGGGAACTGGGCAACTTTCTCACCTTGTCTTTAATCTAGTAGATTTTTAATGTCTAAATTTTGTCTTTCCGACAGAAGCGCGTCTTCCCAGGTTGGGACGGTTTAAATTAATAATTTCCTGCTCATCTCTCAGACAAGCCCCTCAAGTATTCTTCTAACCTTTCTCAAATGAAATTTGAGTCAAAATTAAAATTTAATTGCTATCTTTCAGAACCACCACGGCTACCTTCAAATGTAATCAAGTTTGTTGATTTTTAAAGTATCTTCAGGAGTGTATACACTACACTCGCACTGTAGTTCAAATAAAAAATCAGTTAAACAATTTTGTGGTAGGAAAGTTTTATGTTGTCTTCGGTGTTACTATGGATTAAAGTTCAAAATTTTCTAGTATACTCTTTTGATTTTCTCTCAAACAGTAGCCCCCCCGTTTCCCTCATTTATACTTATTCCTTTTAAAGTCAAATTTGGTGTAAACCTTAGAATGATAAACTGACTCAATATGGCTCGCATCTTTTCAAACAGAATAGGTCCTTAGGGAGGCTGAAGCTACAAGGTTCGCTTTCGTGCAGAAACTGAAGGTTGTTTACAATTATACATCATTTTCATTTGGTAAAGTAAATAAATACAGGATTAAAGTAGGGCAGCGGTCTGCTTTTAAATTTTTCAAATAGTTACAACAAGAACACGTAATATTTACTTGATGAAAATGTCAATTAAAAGAAAGCATTCAGATGCTGCCTCTACAACTGATATATCGTAAGACCTCTGATCTTTCCACAGAAACGTCTTAAGGTTTAACGGGCTTACTGTAGTTAGTCTTTGCATTGTTCAGTCTTACGGTAGCTTCTTAAAACGAATTCTTTGCCTATGTACAATGTCTTATATAAGTTAAAAATCTGCAAAAGTTTGCAAATCTGCAATCGTAATATGCTACAAAATGCTGTATTGTATACGGGATCATTTCCCAAGGGGTCAAATCTGAAAATGATATTATCTTAACTTGTACCAATTCAGTTCAAAGCTTACATGGATACATTAGTAGGTATTTATAATTTTCCGAACTATTTCAGCATACCTAAATTTAATATTTCAAAAATTTAACCGTTTAAATTTTCCAACGGCTAGAGATGAGAAAAATGCCTCAGAGTTTGTTGGGAAGTTGTTACATATATAGGGTTTTCAGAATAACAGAATGAAATTCTGAATTCCATTTTCAATTTTTTTTAAAATTTCAGTAGTTGAATGGTTATGTTGATTAATCGAAAAGCTAAAGAGCAAAGCAAATTTCTGATTCGTGCTCTGACATAATGAGGATCCTTATACAAGTAATAAACAAATTAAAGACAAAAAATTTTACAAAATTTCACGTTTCTGGAATTGAAAAATTTTGCAATTCGTAATCAAAGTGGTCGAATTCATATTCATAGCCACATATAATAGCTGGTGCAGTCTTTCTAAGTTTTGAGCAGAAGAAAATGTGTCAGGGAAATCGAACTGGAAAGACAGATGAAGCTTATCAAATTTGCTTCCGTTAACTTTATAGTTTATATTTGTATAATTGAGTGACTGTGTTTGCAATCTGTTGTATTTTGTTACAGGGAATTCTACTACATTCAGATGGAGAAATATGCACGTCAAGCCTTGGATCAAGGAATACGCTACGCCAGTGAAATTGTTGTTACCGTGGATTCAGAATTGTACCGTATACTTAATCTGCACTACAATAGAAACAATCATATAGTGGTGAGTTTGCATTTCTGATGACAAATTTAATATTTCAACAATTGTTCTGTTTTTGAAATAAAGCACAATTGAAGTAACCAAATAGGTTACATTAAGTAATTAAATTATATTAAATAAATAATTGATTAAAACATCAATAAATATGCACATGATTTACATATAATAAATGGACAATGCATGTTACACAGTTTATTTTATTATACAATATTTTTACAACCACATTATCTCAAATAATGCTTTCTTCATGTTTTTAAGTTTTCAAAATCCATGAGCTCAAATACATCCCTGGAATCTGTGACCATTAAATCACCCTGCACTGCAACACCAAGCCAACCATCGTTACGGTTTGGAATGGTCGAGGCTTGCTCCCCGTATATGGACTGATGTGTCCTCTAAAAATATCACTACAGTTTGGGCGCGAACTCAAACTCTAGCTTCATTCGATTGCGTGAGCAACAAAATTTCAGTTTCGTAGACTTTTAGGTATAATTGAAATCTAAGTGTCAGGTTCTGGTTTTTAGGTTCCTACTAATTTTCGTGGAGTGGTTGAGGCAACTCTGCGTGAATTTTTCAAAGCCATCCAAGAAGGTCGGGATGCAGAACCTTCGTGGAAGAAGGCGATTTATAAGATCATTGCTCGACTGGATGATCCCATACCAGACTACTTCAAATCGCCAAACTTCCTGGAACAGTTGGAAGGCTGAACCCTCTGTAGTACGTAAATATTTAACTCTAATTTTAATTTAATTTAATTTAATTTTACAGTAGTCTATTTTTGCTATACGTAAAAAGTTGGCTTAAAGTAGTCTATTTGAACAAAAATTATTATTAATACAGAACAGAACCTTCCCATCCATCTGAAGTCACAAAATCTTAAACTTGCCTAACAATTTTCTACTATATTATCCATATTGCATCCATTGCGCCGGTTTTAAATATTTGGATGCATTAGGAAAATTTATATTACTTTTTTGCTTTTAGGCAAATCATGATTGGTGACGATGACTTTTCGGGGCGCTTTATTGGCCTGGTTGTCTTGATCCCGCGAGGTCTTATCTGGGATAGTTCAAAGCCGACTTGTGATAAGAGACGTTACGTATTAACTTGTTATACTGAATAAGCTTTAGTCTTTGATATTTTGTGGGTTTACTGTGATTATTTTTGTGGTACTGTATTGTTGTATAATTTACGCTCTCGTGGTTACACATGATCCTGTCAGTTATCAGTGCAAGTAAAACCTAACACTCTAAATGCAGGACTTTGGAACCACCAGAGAAAAAGTATTTCTCTGAATTTTGTAATTAATTTCTATTCTGCATAAGGATGGTGGCTGCCAATGCGGTCTATGAGGCCAGTACCCGGCGGCCTAGAAAATGTGCGCCTGGCCAGACGGTATAGGTCAGACAGGCTTCCAGCCAGATGCAAAATCTTCTCGCTGTTTTAGTTATGCGCAAAGTTGGATTTCCTGAGACAGCAAAAAAGTTTCCGTGCAAAAGGGAAACTGTGTGGCTTAATATATATTTTTACTCTTTACCGTTGAAATTAAAGCGGGATATGTTTTAGCAACTGTTCATCCTGAACTGCGCGAATAAAATCCTTCGGGTACTGGGTCAATAAAACCTGGTATTGTATGAGAACGCAATTTTTTGTTAGAAATTTTCAATTTTCTGTTTTTGTTTCAATTTTCAATTTTCATATTTCTTCAGAAATCAGTAGTGTTAAACGGGATGAAAGTGGGCTATTCGAAACCTGAAAACCCCTGAAATGAACTTCAACTATAAAACTTCTAAATTTTATCACCGTTCTGTAACAAAGGAGGCATATGAAGATGTTTCCCCCATGTAACGTCGGTCGGTATTTTATCATTTTGCTTTTAATTTTTTCTGTGGTTGAAATCTTGCAATGTTTTCTATTTAGCTTTTATTTTTTGTATATAGTGCTAGTCAAGTTTATTATATGTGGTTAAGACAAACATATTAGTCTATTCATTATTATATTATTCTGGCATTGTTTGCATGCATAAATTATGTACTGAGTGCTCGTAGTCAAGTGTAATTAATAATAAAGGTAACTACAGACAGGTACTTATGTAGGCATATTTAAAACCATGTTTGTAGTTTACAGTTCACAGATTCAAAGCATTGAGCTACTGTGTAGCCCAAATGGTAAAACCTAAACCAAATGGTAGCAAGGTAACTGAGCTGCGGGGGATCCCCCCAAAAGCTTTCATTGTTTCAGTCATATTATATACGGTAGCAATTAATTTCTCTACTTTCTTATATTCCTACATACATTCTTCGCGTTTCGTTGCATACTTGTAAAAATTTTATAGAATCACGAATTTCCATTTTCAACTCTGCAGAATGCTCGCATTCCACCACCGAGCCATCAGAATTTTCCATACAACTTCTATTTCATTTACTTTCTGAACGGCAGATTTAGATGACTACCGCAAATGTTTTTGGGTTGCCGCTTTTTCAACAAAAAGGCAACCCTTTAACTTGGGTATGTCCGTTATTTATTATTTATTTATTTATTTATTATTCTCCGGATTCTTGTCCCCCCCCTTTGCTTTGCTTGTTTCTGTTGCCCTGGCTGCGCAACAGTTATGCCAGCTGAAATTTTCAAAAGAAATTTCGTTCCTGAAATTCCGCTCCCTTAACGGCTTCTGTTTGGCTCGGTGGTGCAGAGCCAATGAATTCCTTTTCCAGGGAAATTTCTCGTTTGGCTTAGCTTGAGTGGACTAACTTCGCGCCTTATTTTAGGCTTTCCTGCAAGTTCTGGTTGACGGCTTAAGCTATTCCAAAGTTTTAGTTGACCAGAGAAAATAATTATCTCTGAGATATAAAATTGGGAATGGGACTTTTCTTCTAATAGAAGGTTTGGTACCCCAGGGGTTAGGATTCACTTAAAGGCACCGTCCAAGACCTAATTGTTTCCGGCACCCAGTCTTAGCCTCTTTCCTCAAAGGATACCTTATACCCATTTTAATCTAGACTGATTGTTTTAATCGCGCCCCTTTAGATGCAATTAAATAAATGATAAACCTTTAACTCTCAAGGAACCTGCCTAAGAATGTGGAGGACGACTCTCTTAAGCCATTTGTAGAGATAAGCTCGTTGTGTGCTACAGAAGCACAGAGGAAAGCGCTAGTTAGCAAATACGAACTGAAGTCTTGTGCTAGATTGTTGTAAGGTTATATCGCAAGCCATTTACCAAAAATTATTTCAATTAATGGATTGATTGATTTCAAGAGTATGCTAACAAAGTAAACGTTAGTCGAAGTTCCCAAAAATTTCTGTAAGCAACTTTTCAGCAAAACCAGCGACAAAGTTTCAGCTTGCGAAAATTTCGCAGTTTTTCGTTGCTCCCCCTTGCGAATTGAAAAAATCTAATTTCGCGAAATCTAAAAATTTTGCTATATTTGAACTCAGCATGGTCCAAAACATACACATGACTACCAAATTTGGCTTGCTTGGTTAAATATAAAATTTTAATACTGGAGGGAATGGGGAAAACCCGAATTATATTTAAAGCTGCTTCTCCAAACCGTAGTAATTAAAAGTTGGTAATTTTCAACGTTGCATTTGCCCTTGGACTACACCACGACGATTGCATACAACTTTATATTAGAGCGGATTTTATTATTAAACAAAACTTCCCTAAACTGTACTAGTCAAATATTTCTTTCGACTTCTCTACTCTCTACTCCATACTTTACATCAGACTTTTGCCAATGCCTTAAAATTGGCTACCGCTGCATACGTACAATATTGACCCTATTGACTTTCAATTGACGTCTTAAATCTGGCAACATCTGTCAACTATGACCCGAATTATGCTATTCCACCAAGAAGTTTCATTCAACATAAAGCAACTATTAAGCACAGACACAGCGGGAGATAGTGTTTCGTGTTTTTAGGCGTCAAATAAACATTAGCGCTTTTCTGCAACGCCGAAACTCAGAACCAAATATAAGATTTCCGTCTCAAATTGCAGCATTGTTTATTCAAACAATGTTCCAAGTTTATAGACGTTCTGACTCCAGAAAAGCTAAGGTGACAGTGAAAGTCTGAAGACAAAGACGGAAGCAGAGAAACTTCGGGACCGCCTAGGCTTAAAAATTAATCAACTTTAGTGGCCAAGAAATAGCAAAGTTGGCTAGCAAACGGATCTAAACGGTAACGAGCGACAGACCATAAGACGAGCTGAACAGTATTTATGGATAGCCCAGAAATCTCACCTGAGGATTCAAATCGTTAGTCATACAAAAGTTTTTAATTGTTTCTTTTCTGCTGCACAGTCTCACCACGATTTCAAGAGTATCTATTACCAAGAGTCTATTATATACTAAATATTGCAAGATTTTCGTCCAGCGGCAAAGTAACGTCCATCAAAATTGGTTTTTGGTAAATATGCAGCTTGTTTCAAAAAAGTTTTTTGTTAACTAAAATGGATCAAAATAGCTATTTTCACAATTTCTCATTCAGTCATTTAATTCAAGCTCTGCTAAACAAACCCCAACAATTTTGTTTCTACAGCTTTCAAATATTAATTAAAATGAATTTAAAATGTGCTGCTTTTGTAATACAAGGTCTCGCTTTCTGATTTTAGACAAAGCATTAAGGTATCGTTCTAAGGTATAGATAAATAAGTACTTGTGATACCTACATGATAATGCTTAGACTCTAAGACTGGCAACAAATGGCGCACTACTTTATTTTATTGTCTGAGAAGCTTCGATCCAAAGGATTTGTTATATGAAAGAATTGAATGAATGTTTACAGCCTTTTCATGAATTCTAAAATTGGTCCTGAATTACAAAAGAATTTTACTATAAAAGAATTTTATGCCCTCTTGCTGAGACAGTGGAATATACTCTTATAAGCGGATTTGTTAATATCCTCTGAGCTTTCCTGCTCAGAAGACCCAATTTTATGACAACACCAGTTTAGACAAATTGAAATATCGTCAGAAGGGGCCCTCAACATCTTTCATCAATATATATTTCGAAAACAAATCAGGTATGTCATTCCCTGCCACTGCATTTATACATGATAGAAGAAAGCATCCTATTGCACAGTCAGCCAGCAAGGGAAAAGATATCGACTCGAAACTGAAACTTTTCGCTACCGCTGCTGTTGCCAGATGGCAAAGATTTTCCGAAAACCAAAAAAGACCTAGACCTGAAGGGTGTTATTATATGATGATAAAAATCCATTAAAAGAACCAATTAAATCTTTTCCACAATTAAAGAAAGTATTCCATTAGAAGTTTTACGTGGTAATATAGCGTAAGTTGAAGATTTAGGCGGTGGGTGTATCACCTCAGCACGATTTTTTATCCTTAAAGCTAAATGCTTGAAGGTTTAAAGTTTGTGGTATTTATTTTTGTGACACTTCTACAATCTAGTAGGGCGGGAACGAAGGGCGTCAAGAGTTAAGCCAGCGCAGTTTTTAGGGACATGGCAAGCAAACCGTGAATAAATATTTCCATGTAAAGATAAAGAAAAGGATAAACTGGTAAGCAGTTCAAGTAATAGTTTTCATAAAACCGAGCAAAAAGCTTTAATACTGTAAAAGACAGACACTTTATCTTATGAAGTAGTAGTAAAAGCTCCTAAGATCTATGACGCTGTGCGTGCACTCTCAGTCTACATTCCTATTGCCTATACAGAATTCCAACACAGTCCCGCCCACCATTCGGCTACAAATGGATCGATTTTATCGAAGTTTGAAGTAGACTGGATAAAAGAGGATAGAGCAATCTTTGGAACATTGGGTCAGAAAACTATACGGATAATGGTACCAACTATGTACAATAACTACATATATACTCAACTTAGAATAGAACAGGGTCTGGGGTCTCAGGACAAGACAAGCGCAGTCTGGGTTAATTTTAGTCCAAGTCAAAAATCTGAATTAAGTCAAAAGTTAGTAAGATTTGGTTAATTTAGCTATCTCAAATAAAATGTTAGGATGTAATTGTAAGCTTGGAAGTCAAGTAATGTAATTTTTGTTGTACTAAACCCCAGTGACAGTCTTAAAATTTTGGCTACATTTCTAAGTTATATGACCTGCAATTTAACCTAAATTTGAGAATTCCATTAGATTACAATTGCATTAACATTATTTGTGCGGATAGTTATCGATCTTTAGCTATACAGACACATGGCGTGGCCCGTAGAGTGGTGCCCTTCTCAGATGGCAGTCCGGAAGCGGAGAGACGAATATCAACGTCAAAAGAAACATGATGCCAAAGCAAAACTAGTCTTGGCCAGAAATAGTGTACCTGTTTTCGCGAATTTTCGCAATTTCGCGAAGCCATTCGCAGCTTGCGAATGCTGAATTTCTTCGCGAAGGTGCGAACAATTTCAAATCTTAGCCTTCGCGCCACTGCGAAGGCATCTCCAGTAGTTTATATACCCTGCTGGGACTTTTAAGACAGATTGACAACTGTTGTAAATCAGAAACCTCTATTGCACTAGTAGTGGCCTTTGTATCCGTTTTAGTAGTAGCCCTGTCAGTTGTCTATGCCAAGTAAATACTGCCGTCAAGAATACTGACCTTAGGTATAAACAAAACTGCGAATGGGTGCGAAGGGTCACAAAGGTCAGCCTTCGCAAAATTTGGCCGTTCGCACTTTCGCGAACAGGCGAACGCCATTCGCATTCGCGAAGGATAGGTACACTATTTCTGGCCAGGACTGTATGTACCATATGGTTATCGGTACAAAAGTACCGTAATCAAACCTAAAGCAGTAGTATTCGTATAACCAGAGGACTACAGCCTCCCACTTGGTTATAAGTACGTCTTCTGCTAAATATTACAGGCAAGATTTGCGTTCAGCGGCAAACGAAGCTGAGGTAGTAAAGATGGGGGAGAGCTAAGCGAATGCGAAGAACAGGAAATAAGGAAAGTGGAAGAATCTAAAAATTTTATATTATTATTGCGTTACGTTTTACCATTGCGCCCACCGAATTCCGAATTCGAATATAAAAATCTTTTGAATTTCGTTTGTAAACTTTAGCTGACATTTATTTAGAGAATAAATACAGCCACAGCGTGACCTTTTGTAAACGCCATGCCTATTTCAGTCTTTTATTAAATTGGTAATAATTGAAAAACTAAAAACGATTTTACACGGCACTAGTTAATTCTTTAATTAAGGTGACCAAAAGAAGCATTGTCATCTTATCAGAAAAGAAAGGGTTCTAGACAACAGGCTCAAAAATCTCTTTTAGAAAATTCAGTCTTCCCCGATCCATCCGATAAATTTTGTTAGAAATTTGGGGCTTTTTCCAATTCCCCTCCCC
Organism: Trissonchulus latispiculum; assembly: GCA_030248195.1. Lineage (NCBI taxonomy): Eukaryota > Metazoa > Nematoda > Enoplea > Enoplida > Ironidae > Trissonchulus > Trissonchulus latispiculum. The sequence continues at coordinate 24,826 of JASAND010007614.1, read as the reverse complement.
CAGCCCCCTATGCTGAAATTTTTAAAACTTACTCGAGCTTGGTAAGCTTTCGACTAAGCTGAGCTCAGATATAGCAATTTTTCCATTTCGCTAAATTCAATTCGACTCTGCAGTCAGTTTGTCAATTCGGCTCTTCCGTTAGGCCAATATAAGTTTAAACTTATATAAAGTATAAAATGCAAGCGTTAGACAGGTACCGTTTTTGCCCCAATTTCTACTCTCCTTTTCCCATTGAAACTATCATTTTTAGACCCAACTGTCTTCTCCTTTTCAACCGCCTTCAAATTTCGGTAAATAAATTAGACCAAATTTAACCAAGGTTAGAAGCAGTAAAAAGAAATTTGTGTTAATCTCACTTAATTATTAATGTTGCCTTGACCATTAAACTATTAATGGCTAATAAACACTCCAATCCATCTGAGAAACTGTCACATCTAAGGTAGTGGAAAAGCTTAAATTGAATAAACTCCACTGCTTTCCACTCAAGATACTTCAGCTGCCAGAATTTGGCATAACAAAGACAATTTACAACCTTTAATTATTAATTAACTATTAAATGTTTTTAAAGGACAAATCTAACTGAAGCAAACCATCTTTGGAAAACAGAAAACAAACCGACGGCATATAGTATTTAGCAAAAATTTTGATTTTGAATTTTAATAAATAACCCAAAAAAATAAATAAAAATATAAATATGATGATAAAATTATAATTATACAAACAACACAGCAGTGCCTCAGTGAACACAGACAACAGTATATACCGCCAAATATTTCCTGGATTTTCCTGATATTAACTTATATTAAACTAAAGGTAGATTTGTTATGCTTACGCATTATGGTTTATGCATGGTTATCGAAACCATTAACATTAACCAAGTGAAATTGGTAGTATACTTTACCGTGCCGAAAGCAAGAGTCTACTCTCACATGATTAGCTTTTAACATCTTTTCTCTGCTAGGCATTTGTTCTACCAGTTTGAATTCTAATATTCTCGTCATTCCATAGGGCTATTCATCATCCAGTTTCTAAGTGAACTCTACCGTAAACTCTTATCCCCTCCATAACTGGCATGTTTACATATTTTCAAGAAAGGGAGCCTGACAAGTTGCCTTAATTTCTAGATTAGAAATCACTAAGGGTCGTTGTCAGGCAAGCGTTGAACCCCTCAGCATCTTGATCACAAAAGTTGAACCTCCAGGGAATCTCCCATCTTGGTCCAAGTCATAAATCTAAGCTAATTGTCTCCTGACTACTAAGTCGGAGAGTTTCTATTATTCTCACAGGCTAGGGCCCACTAATCACCAAGACATCCTCAGCTATAGACTTTCAACGAACGACATAACAATAATTACATACATATCCTTGTTAAAACTGAATATGGATGAATTAGGAAGGATCAGACATTCTCCATTTATTTGAACCATTACCCTCACTTGGTACCTATATGTTCAAGTGATACCTATTTGCTTTAGCTAAAAGTTGTGGGGACATCCAGGACAAACACTAAACAGAAATCCACTGAATACCTACTTGCCTACAGTGAATCTAATAGTAAATTAATAATATAATCTAAAGTGAAATGAAAAAGAAAGAAAACCCCCCATAGTTAATGTCAAACGTTAGAGGTTATTCCATTATTTTTCAGGTCAAAATTCAGTTCGGAAAAACGGGTTCTGGACTCTTCAGAGAAAGAGTGAAATACCGAAGCAGATGCATTTTACAGTTCATAAAAGGGAGGTGACTAAAACCAGGATCGGGATCAGGATCAGGATCCATTTCAGGATCAGGATCGTGTGACTAAAAACAGGATCCATTTCAGGATCGGCCTGTAACTTCAGGATTCGGCTTAGGAGTGGATCCTTAGTACAGGATCGGGTGTCTAAAAACAGGATCAACTTCAGGATCAGGATCAAGATCGGGTGACTAAAAACAGGATTCATTACAGGATCGACTTGTAACTTCAGGATCCGGCTTAGGAGTGGATCCTGAGCTCAGGATCGGGTATATAAAAACAGGACCCATTTCAGGATCGGCCTAGAACTTCAGGATCGGTTTCAGGATCGGCTTGTAACTTCAGATTCCGGCTTAGGAGTGGATCCTCAGTTCAGGATCGGGTGTCTAAAAACAGGATCCATTTCAGGATCAGGATCGGGTGACTAAAAACAGGATCCATTTCAGGATCGGCTTGTAACTTCATGATCCGGCTTAGGAGTGGATCCTGAGCTCAGGATCGGTTGTCTAAAAACAGGATCCATTTCAGGATCGGCCTAGAACTTCAGGATCGGTTCAGGATCGGCTTGTGCCTTACTATTATCCGACGTTTGAAATGAAACAAGTTTTGTAGTTGTGAACAAGGACATGGTAGCTAGACTAAAATGAAATTCGGTTTAGTTGAAATTAAGTTACGTAGTTCTTATGTAGTCGTTCCAAATCCCCTTGCCACTTTTAAATTCGGGCTAGTTTGAGATTAATTAACTTAGAAGCTGATTCTGAAGCTACAAACCGATTCTGAAATCGATCCTGAAGTTCTAGGACTTGAAATAGATCCTGGGTGACCGTGTGGCCGAATGGCTAAGGCGTTGAACTTAGGATCGAAAGGTCCGAGGTTCGATTCCCACCTTAGCCATAATGACGTTACATTGTTTCCTTGAGCAAGAAACTTAGGTCACTGCTCCGCCGGTCGGATGAGGCGTTAAATTGGTGGGCCCGTGTGCTGCCTTGCTGGGGGTAGTGCACGCTAAAGAACCCTTAATCCACTTATCGTCAAGAGTAGGGCGCGGAGTTCCCGGTGGAAGGTACCCCCCTTGGGATATACCAGCACTTCTGCAATGTGGTCCGCCTACCTCCTGCGAGGGAGTGCTGGGTGCAAACGAGTCATGTACTCAAAATGGATCACACAACTTTCCGGGTTTGTCTCTGATCCCACCCCATCTGCGCTTGGGGCTTGGAGTGTCGAAAGATGCTGTGCTCCTCTACCTTGCGTATGAGCAGTTAATGGATGTCTTACTACCGGAGCCGACAGGCCAAGAAGGTGTCTGCTCCAGCTTCCCATTGTGGGACAGCATTCAGGCGACGAAGCGAGAGTCATACTAGCTATGACTGATGGGGAGAGACAAAGGTTAGCGCCCTCATATAGCCTCTTGGCTGAGTAGCCCGGCAATAACAACAACAACAACAACAACAACAACAACAACAACAACAACAACTAGATCCTGTTTTTAGACACCCGATCCTGAACTCAGGGTCCGCTCCTAAGCCGGAATCTGAAGTTACAAGCCGATCCTGAAACCGATCCTGAAGTTCTAGGCCGATCCTGAAATGGATCCTGTTTTTAGACACCCGATCCTGAACTTAGGATCCACTCATAAGCCGGAATTAGAAGTTACAAGCCGATTCTGAAACCGATCCTGAAATGGATCCTGTTTATAGACACCCGATCCTGTAGTCAGGATCCACTCCTAAGCCGAATCCTGAAGTTACAAGCCGATTCTGAAATGGATCCTGTTTTAGTCACCCGATCCTGATCCTGAAATGGATCCTGATCTCGATTCTGGTTTTAGTCACCTCCCATAAATGCCCTTCCTTGGTGTTGGTACTATATAGTTATAATATAATTACATATTTAATACTATTTAATAATACAATACAATATAATATAATTACCGGTTATTAAAGCGTGCAAGTACATACATAAGTCATATATTTTGAGAAAGTCGAAAACTTGAAATTTGTGCAATGTGCACATATCGAATAATCAGTAATCACCCTACGTTTTTATGTCCAATTGCATGTTTATGTAATCATCATAGGCATCAGTAATGTTAATGATTTGGAAGGTGATCAAAGTGTACTCATAAGAGGTGGTGTCTAAAACCAGGAACAGGAACAGGAACAGGAATAGGAACAAAGGTCTAAAACCAGGAACAGGAACAGGAACAGGAACGGGGTCTAATTTCAGGAACAGAATCAGGAACGGGGGTCTAATTTCAGGAACAGAATCAGGAACGGGGGTCTAATTTCAGGAACAGGAACGAAGGTCTAATTTCAGGAACAGAATCAGGAACGGGGGTCTAATTCCAGGAACAGGAACTGGGGTCTAATTTCAGGAACAGAATCAGGAACAGGGGTCTAATTTCAAGAACAGAATCAGGAACGGGGGGTCTAATTCCAGGAACAGGAACTGGGGTCTAATTTCAGCTTCAGGAACAGAATCAGGAACAGGGGTCTAATTCCAGGAACAGGAACTGGGGTCTAATTTCAGGAACAGAATCAGGAACGAGGGTCTAATTCCAGGAACAGAAACTGGGGTCTAATTTCAGGAACAGAATCAGGAACAGGGGTCTAATTTCAGGAACAGAATCAGGAACAGGGGTCTAATAGGAACAGGAACAGGGTTCTAATTTCAGGAACAACAACGGGGATCTAATTCCAGGAACAGGAACTGGGGTCTAATTTCAGGAACAGAATCAGGAACGAGGGTCTAATTTCAGGAACAGAATCAGGAACGGGGGTCTAATTTCAGGAACAGGAACGAAGGTCTAATTTCAGGAACAGAATCAGGAACAGGGGTCTAATTTGAGGAACAGAACCAGGATCTGAACCTGAAATTGGATCCCAGTTCCTGTTCCTGGAATTAGACCCCCGTTCCTGATTCTGTTACTGAAAATAGACCCCCGTTCCTGATTCTGTTCCTGAAATTAGACCCCTGTTCCTGATTCTGTTCCTGAAAATAGACCCCGTTCCTGTTCCTGAAATTAGACCCCTGTTCCTAATTCTGTTCCTGAAAATAGACCCCGTTCCGTTCCTGGTTTTAGACTCCCGTTCCTGTTCCTGAAATTAGACCCCTGTTCCTAATTCTGTTCCTGGAATTAGACCCCCGTTCCTGATTCTGTTACTGAAATTAGACCCCCGTTCCTGATTCTGTTCCTGAAATTAGACCCCTGTTCCTGATTCTGTTCCTGAAATTAGACCCCAGTTCCTGTTCCTGAAATTAGGCCCCAGTTCCTGATTCTGTTCCTGAAATTAGACCCCTGTTCCTGATTCTGTTCCTGAAATTAGACCCCTGTTCCTAATTCTGTTCCTGAAAATAGACCCCGTTCCGTTCCTGGTTTTAGACTCCCGTTCCTGTTCCTGAAATTAGACCCCTGTTCCTAATTCTGTTCCTGGAATTAGACCCCCGTTCCTGATTCTGTTACTGAAATTAGACCCCCGTTCCTGATTCTGTTCCTGAAATTAGACCCCTGTTCCTGATTCTGTTCCTGAAATTAGACCCCAGTTCCTGTTCCTGAAATTAGGCCCCAGTTCCTGATTCTGTTCCTGAAATTAGACCCCTGTTCCTGATTCTGTTCCTGAAATTAGACCCCAGTTCCTGTTCCTGGAATGAGACCCCCGTTCCTGATTCTGTTCCTGAAATTAGACCTTCGTTCCTGATTCTGTTCCTGAAATTAGACCTTCGTTCCTGTTCCTCAAATTAGACCCCAGTTCCTGATTCTGTTCCTGAAATTAGACCCCTGTTCCTGATTCTGTTCCTGAAATTAGACCCCAGTTCCTGTTCCTGGAATTAGACCCCCGTTCCTGATTCTGTTCCTGAAATTAGACCCCCGTTCCTGATTCTGTTCCTGAAATTAGACCCCCGTTCCGTTCCTGTTTTTAGACCACGGTTTCTGTTCCTGTTCCGTTCCTGTTCCTGTTCCGTTCCTGTTCCTGGTTTTAGACCTGTATTCCTGTTCCTATTCCTGTTCCTGTTCCTGGTTTTAGACACCACCCTCATAAGATAAGGGATTTGAACAAAAATTACACACACGTTTTGCTTTGCTTTTGCAAAGCATTCATAAACATCCTGAAAACCTGGAAAGTTTCAGGAAAAACCGTGAAAAACCTGGAATTACCTAGTACTGTGACAAGCATTTTTTAACAAGTCATTCTGCATCATCAGCAAATAAGGTTCTATTCAGCCAGATTTCGGCGACTTACTTTTGTCTGCAAAACTTTGTAAATATATATGTGGCATTGAAATAAATATTTCTGTGGAATAAGATTTTCATTGTAATAAGGATTTTAGTGAATAAGTTATTGTGAATTACATAGTATGTTGCGTTTACGTATATACAAAACCCGAAATCGTACAAAACTATTTTAACATGGGATGCTTATTTTTTATACAACTCAAATAATCTCATCTCATTCTTACAATTTCAGTATGGCAATGATACTAATGGCAATTTGTTTAGAATCTACTATACCTGGTGAACGAACGAGAAGCAGACTGGGCATTACAACCCTTGTATAGATTAAGTAAAATTATTAACTAAGACTAAAATAAATTACGATAAAGATTAAGATAAAATTATTAATTCGGGTCAGATTTTTAGTGAAAATCGGGCAAAAAAGTTCTAATTGATGATGGGACCGAATATTAATGAATATCCGACCCAAAAGGTAAAATTATTAATTAGGGCCAGGTTTTAGAGGTTCTCAGACCCCAAACTGTAGAAATATTTAAGTATATTAAACTCCTGTAATGACATTAATGACGGAACAAGACAGGTACAATTTCGGCCGGTCGAGGGCTGGATATTTATGCTTGTCGGCCAATTTTTTACGTTAACTGGCGTTAATTTTACCGACGTATTTTTAATATTTACGTTGATGCGAAACAAAATATATTTAGGACTCAAAAGTTTGTTCCAGAAAAATTCATCGTGCAAGAAATTAAAGTTCAGTTGATTTTAATTTGAGATAAGCATAAATAACAGCAATTTCTATTAGGTTTCATTTCCATGTACCTATTATAATTAATAGTTAATAACCTCATTTAATCTTAACTTCAAGTTTCGGCTGTGGATAGTGTGTTGTCTTTACACAATTGACTTTGCAAGGCAGATATGACGGAGTTAGGATTCGAGCAAATTTTATATGTAAAATAATTTTGTTAGATATCAGTTATTTACACGAACACCGAAAGGCTGTTAGTTGGGTTATAAACTAGTCACGCTGTCCAGGGTTAGCTGATTTGGAGGACGTTTTATTAAAGATCAGAAGCTCGGTAGTTCGGTCCCCGCCTTGGACAGTTTTCTTCACATGCTTCAATCCTGATTTTAACCTTTCAGATTTAGCGACCTTCCCTTTTCACACGTCTGAGAAAATGTAGTCCTTTATAATGCCATGGAATTGCAAGTTCTTGTGATAGTTTGGTTTTCATCGAGGTCCTTGTGGTTGTCCTTGGGCTAAGGGCTGATATAATGGTTTTTGCGTGATATGGTATAAAGGCTCCTGGCTGGAAAGGAAAATAGAGTAATGATATGGCCTCAAGTTAGGAGGAAGCCGGGGAGCAGCCCTTTGGCCACTATGGTACTTAAATTTGACGATCCAAGGACGAAATTCGATTAGCAAAAGGAGTATGTTAAATATAAGTCATTCACTTGAACACCGAATTGAACAACGGTTGAAATTTATAGCATAATAAACTAAAGTCTGACCAAAAAATCTTGGAACCGAACTGTGAGCGCCTGTCCTGAGTTAACCCTTGAAGTTAGTCTATAAAAAGTAGATATTTTTAGAAACCTTAGGAGGAGGAGAATCCGGTAAGACCAAAACTGCGTGATCTATGGCCATATCCGTTTCTAAAAAACCGGACTAATCGGTTTTTCCGGTCTGGTGCTCGGAATCGCGGATAAAAAATGTTAGTTTTTGGCACAATGAATATTTCGGAGGCTACTTTCATTTTACCGGTGTCAAAGTAATCGAATTTCCGGTCGGTTTCCGGTTTTGAGCTTTGAAATTTGAAATTTCATGGGCTATTATCTCAGTATCCGGTTGGTGCGGAAGTTAAATTATATCATTAAAATGATATTTTGTCAATCCCTAACAAGCATCAACTTCAAATTACTTTATATCTGCAGTAATGTTTGAATGATAGCGTTTTAAAAACGTGCCGATTTTGCTTGTTTTGTCTAATTGTTAAACCGGATATGAGATTTGATTCCATACGCTTGGCTTTGTCGCACGCAATATAACTTATTTTTGAACAATTTTTAAAACGCTATCACTCGAAAATTACAGCAGATATGAAGTAATTTGAGGTTGATGCTTGTCAGGGATAGACAAAATGTCATTTTAATGAAATAATTTGACTTCCGTACCAACCGGATACTGAAATAATAGCCCATAAAATTTCAAATTCCGCCATTCCGAGCACCATGCCTGAAAAACCGATTTTTCCGTTTTTTTAGAACCGGATATGTCCATAGATCACGCAGTTTTGGTCCAAATAGGACGAAATTTCCCATACAGACTAATTTCGACCCGCGGAATCCAAAAATTCAATCAGCGAAACTGTACGACCTGCCCATCTTGCTGTACAGTTTTTGTAACCTAGACATCCTGTCACCGGATATGGGCCGGAAGTGACCGGATTTTCGGAAATGTCTTGGGCTATGGACCAATATACTAGAGCATGAATTAATTAGCATTCTCTTTCCAAATCTGCATTTTTATCGATTTGGTATCCAGTTACCGGATACAGACCGGATGTGATGGGTTTACCGGATTCTCCTCCTCCTGAGGTTTCTAAAAATATATACTTTATATAAACTAACTTCAAAGGTTAACTCAGGACAGGAGCTTTCAGTTCGTTTCCAAGATTTTTTTGGTCAGACTTTAGTCTCGCTATCTGTGATTCTAGCTAGCTGAGTGGTTGGGCGTTCTACTAAGTCAGAAACTGGATGGTTCTATATCTATTCCCGCTCCAGATACTTTTACTCATATCTTTCAATCTTCATCCTTGTACAATTTCACTCAACAGTACTGTTTGTTTTCTAAAAGTTTGATCCATGCCGTCCTCCTCCTCCTTTTTCTGTTCTTCTGCTTCTTCTTCTAATGAGCCCTATTTATGCGTCTGCATCCAAACACGATGCCCCTTTGTTTCGGTTGTACATTGATATTCTTCGGGATATGAAAACTGTTTGATTCCGTCATAATGTATTTCGACGACTGGTTCCAAAATGTTTAAATCGACCGCCGTCATTCATCAGATCCCTCTGACACAGTGGGATAAACCTTTGTTCAACAAATTAGGAGGAAAGGCTCTGATCTATGCAGCACGTTGTGGCTCGGAGTTGCTGACAATTTAGATGGTTTTGCCCATCTGTTACAATCGCAGTTTCCTCGTCCTCAGCTATCTATTCGTGACAGATACGTATGCTTTGCCAGAAGGAAACAGCGACGAGGGAGTTGTTTCGTCGCTATATTTCGGAATTGCAGGCTCAAGCTTGAAATTAGACCGAATGACCCTCTGGAACTTGAGTTACTAATTGTACAACACGTTTATCGGACAGTGCTGATAAAACCTATATTAGTGTTCTGGCACAGACTGCTGGTCAATCAATCACCAACAATGGGCCTAATCCTGTGTATTGTCGACAAATTAGATTACATAAAACCCTCTGAAGAAGATAGCCTTTGCTTCTCATTGCCGCTTTACCAACTTTCTGTGGAGGATATGGTTCAACAGGACCCCGCGGGGAGAGCAAAGGAAAAACAAGGTTCCCATGTAAATTTTGTAAGCATAGGAATACCCTTCAGAAAAATGTTGGTACTAGTCCCGCGGGACCAGTACCAACCTAAATGTGTTCAACCAAGTGGGGTGATTATTATGTTATTTAAAAGACTATTTATGTTTATACCCCAAATTCAAGAACGGTATTATCAGACCCGAACCCCAGAGGCGTATATGACCAGTTTACATAGGTATATCCACAACAGCAGGTATTGGTTCCAGTAGCTCAGCAAGTGCGGGTCCAGGCCACGGTGCCCCACATTTGCGTCGACTTCTTGAACGGGCGCTTGTCTGGATGACGCGGTTTCTACTTCTCCTAATTTAAATTTCTAATTTAAATACAACATTGTAACAGTAAGCAGCAAGAGTAAAGTGAACCCATAAAATATAATAAAAAATAATGGTACGGATATTAAACGCACAACTGCCGTGACCCTGGTTTCTGGGGTTTAGCTGGGAAGGCCATAAAACTGTCATTTAATATAAGAATTTAAATTCCTTCAGCGAATGAAGTTCGTTCTCAGGTGTCCCCAGTGGAAAACTTGTCTAGTCTGTATAGATGACATCATTATATTTTCTACCACTTTTGAAGAACACGTCAATAGACTGTGGGAGGTTTTTCAGCGGTTACGTGAGGTCAACATAAAACTGAAAGGGAAAAATTGTACATTCTGTCGACTAGAAGTCGTGTACTTAGGGCATCTGGTTTTGCAGAACAGTGTTAAACCAAATCCTGCGAAGTTGACTGCGATTTAAAAGCTTGAAGCGCCAAAAACTATAAAGAAAGTTCACAGCTTCCTAGGATTGGCATCATACTACCGCCATTTCATTCCAAGCTAGCTACGAAGGTAGTCCCATTGACCAATTTGATCCGTTTGGATACAGAGTTTAACTGGACCACACAGTGTCAACAAACCTTTCAAGATGTGAGAAAGCTCTTTTGCAAAATCCAGTCCTCACAAGGCCGGACTTTAGCAAGAACTGTACTGTGTTCACTGACGCCAGTGGTTAAGGTCTTGGCACCGCTCTGGCTCAGTTTGTTGACGGCGTAGAACACGTTGTCGCCTATGCCAGTCGAGCTTTGCGACCCTCGGAGAAGAATTACTCTACTATCGAGAAGAAGGCGATCGCCATGCACTGGGCAGTTAATGATAAATTTAGGCATTACTTGTATGGCCGCAAATTCAGGATCATGGCAAACCACTGTCCTTTGCAGTGGTTGAAGTCAGTTAACAATCCACGTGGCCGACTTGCTAAGTGGGCGATGGATCTAGCTAAGTATAATATTGAGGAAATCCAATATCGCCGTAGATCTTCCAACAGCAATGCTCACTATTTGTCTAGGAATCCTGTCGTTGCCGCCATTCATGCGCAACTTCTCAATGGGTTCTCTCCGCTGGATCTGCGAAGGGTTCAGGAAACCGACGATTTCTGTAGGAGTATGTTAGGAAAACTGAATTTAGGTAACGCCCAAAGCTTTTGCTTAATGGATGGGTTACTGTTTAAGTACAGTCGGCGAATGAGAACAAGACGACTTGTAGTTCCAATCGAATTAAAGGGACCATCCGTGTGAACAGTATCACAGCTCGCCAATGGCAGGGCATTTTGGCTTCAAACGCACACTGGCAATGCTTTCACAGCGATTCTTTTGGCCAGACATGGCTCGCGATGTGGAAAGTTTCTGTCAGAAATGTGATCTTGTCAAAACCTCAGTTAGTTTCGATCCCAGTTACAATATTAGCATTTGAACGACTTTGTGTTGACATCATGGGACCACTACCTACAACCCAAAGGAAAAATAGATTCATAATTACGTTCATAGACTATTTCACAAAGTGGGCTATAGCAGCGGCTGTGCCGAAAGAGGATTCCGAACTTTGGCGAAAATCTTCGTGGAAAGGGTTATTCTTGAACACTCGTGTCCCAGAGTATTGCAGTCGGACAGAGGGAAAGTCTTTGTGTCCATCTTGCTTAATCAAACAGCCCAAATGTTTGGCGTTCAACAAGTCTATTCCACACCATACCATCCCCAAACTAATGGTCTTGTGGAGAGATTGAATAAAACCCTTGGAAAGTCTATCAGTGGGCTGGTGGGTAAGCGAAGGAAGCTCTGGGTTAAGTATCTGCCGTTTGCAGTGTTCGCTTACAACAGTAGTGTCCAAGAGTCCACCGGTGCGTCCCCGTTCCAACTTTTGTTTGGGAGGTAGCCCAGATTGCCTTTTGATTTAGTTGAGCACAATTTTAATGAAAGAGAGTCGGAAGGCGATGATGTGCAGCGGCTACGGACTGCACTTGCGGTCGCAACGTGGTCACGCTTGTTAATTTTTAAGTTTGACCCTAAAAATTTAAGGTTAGCATTAATATTAAAATTACCATTAAGTATTTGTTATTTATGTTTATGGTTGGAGTTGTAAAATTTGAAAGTTGTTTGAAGTCACTTAGTTTTTCACTGAATTCTTACATTTAACACGATTTTTTAATTTCTTTAATAACTAAAGAGCTAAAACACAACTGCAGCAAATTTTTTAACAACATTTTTGGCAATTAATGGTTTGATTTTTAATAATTATAACTTTAGTTCAGAGATATAAAGAAACGTTCTTTTAACATTCACCCCTCTTTTATTTTTGTCTAGTGTGTCAGAGTTAAACTAGACTATTGATAGAACTGGAAAGAAATTGACCCCTGCTGATTTCAATTGGGCAAAGTCATTAAGTCAATCCTTTAAATAGAAGAAAACCATTGCCCCTACTCAGATCGACATAAGCCAAATGATCCATATACACTGTATGCCTTGTAGGCATCTGGAGGAGCCCCCAAAAATGGAAGAGAAAATTAATCCTTTAATTGCTCTCCTGCTGAGACGTTGGTCTGTATATAAAAGCAGAAAGGTCAAATGTAAAGGTCAATAGTTTGGGGGCCCCCATCAGATTCTCTGACTGCAAAAAAGTACACAATATTGAGACTTTCTAAGACAGTAGCTTAAAGGTTAGAGCAATGTTATAAGGTTGGGTCTTCCCATTATCCCCCTTCAGCTCCGAATAAGTACCGAAGAAACAGAATTTGACTGATTGAGTTGAAATTTGGTAGGGGTAGGTTTTCGGACCTACTGATTTCAAAACTGCAAAAATTCTAAATTTTTAAAAAAATTTGAAAATTTAAAAATTTTAGTTTGGTAAGGGGGGAACCAAAGGGAACCGAAAAATTTGTTGAAAAAATTTTGCTGAAGGCTTATATTAAGCGAACGAAAAGCTGAATCGAAAAACTGATTTCAGATTCGCGATCAGCGCCCCAGAAACCCCCTGTAAGCAAGTTTTCAGCAAAATTTTTCAAAAAATTTTCGGTTTGCATTTTTGAAAACAGCAGGTCCGAAAACCTACCCCTACCAACTTTTAACTCAATCAGTCAAATTGAGCTTCTTCGGTACTTCTTGGGAGCTGTGGGAGGATAATGGGAAAGGCCCATAAGGTTTTACTATGTTATAATAATTTCAAAATTAAAAGTTAAAGCTTCTTGATAGTGTGAATCTCATTAAATGTGTTGCTCTTAAACAAAATTGAGCTAAGCTACACAGTTTAATTTTGGCTTTAAGGACATTACTGTTTTTAGGAATTAATTCAGTTTTAAATGTAAAAAACAATTTTCTGAAGATTTTTAATATGTACAGTTACAGTAGAGCTCTGTTTTAATCCAGGAAACTTAAAACTTACCTACTTACTTATTAAATTAATTTCATTTTTTATCTGCGTTTTCATTCAGTTTAATTGCATAATTACTTGTCAAATATTTGAATACTGTTCAAATTCCAAAACTGGAGACTTCTAAGTTCAATATATATTAAATATATTATATTTTGCACTTTTCACTAACTTTGCAGTCAGACAATCTGATTGGACCCCCCAAACAATTGACCTTTACATTTGACCTTTCCACTTTTCTTTAATACAGACCAACGTCTCAGCAGGAGAGCAATTAAAGGATTAATTTTCTCTTCCAATTTTGGGTGCCCCACCAAATTCCTACAAGCCCACTGTATATAGAATTGTTGTACAGTATTTCCTTTATCGTTTCCACTTTCCAGTACTATCTAATCTTGTGTGCACGCATAAAATCTTCATTGCACAGTAGATCACATGATCTAAACCTGCCAATCACAAAAGGCGCGACTCACAAACATAATTTTAATCTTGGAGGCGTGTATGGACTCCCCTGTGTCCAACATGTCAAATTCTAAAATAAATGGAATATGGAATTTCCAACTGATCATTTTGCCTTGTTTTCATGTTCATTTTCTTTAAGTTTTAAAATAAATTTAAGTTGAACTGGGCAAAGGTAGGGTTGAAAGGCGTGGCCATCACAGCCATCGTCCAAAGCGCACCTGATCTTAGCATAAAATTACGCACCGGATTTAACATCCACGCCGAAAATGGACAATGTTTGCGCACTGGATTCAATTTTCATAGTGTTTTCCGAAAACGCATCGGAATTCCACCACTCCTCTGCTAAACTCTTTGCCCAGGCATGATTGAGATCTGAAGATAAATTGAGACGAGAATTCGCTATGAATGATTATTTCACACTGTAAGAGCTGTGTGAATATCGTGTGTTTGTTTGCTTAGACGGTCAACACGGAGGGGGTATTGCGGGTCCACGCCCTGCCAACCCAGACACTGCCGTCAGCAGGGGGGTAAGCAGAAGTGGCCGCAAAATATAGGATTTGCACCAAAATTCCCAAAAATCAGAAGCTGGGCAATTAACGTAACCTGTTTCCAATGTCTGACCTTTCGACCGTGTCCAACTATTATGGTCGACTATATCATGCGTAGCCTTCGCACACATGCGTAATTACCATATGAAATTACGTGTAGTAAAATATCCTGCTATGGCTAGCTCATAGTCGGGGACAAGGACTTGTGCATTGTTCACTGAGACTAGTTCATTGCAGACTAGTTCCCTGTTTGGGCTAGCTCTTAGTCCGTGACATATTATAGGGGGGCGCGAGAGCGACCCCCTATAATATGGGTGTAAAAGGCGCTGCGCGGCCCTTTGAAACTCGTTCGAGCACCGTGCCAGCTCAGTACTGAACAAAACTCGGCAAGTTTGGTATCGTTGGAATCTACACAGCGAGTACAACAAGTTGCAAAAAAGTTTTGGTCAAAATTTTCAACTTTGAAAATTTTCGCTTTCGGACAAGTTAGTTTCGTTTGTTTTTTTATTTTTTCTGTGTGTCACGCTTGGAAAAATGCAATTTTGTGAAGAGGTGTTTGAAAGATGTGGACGTTTTCAGCCGGAAAGGTTAATATTTTCTGAATGCCGATATGGTCCCATGTGCCCCGCGCTATATTTTTTGCTGTCCGGCCTGGCATGCCACCTGTGCGGCCGGCCAAAAGTGGCCTGACGGGGTTTTTGGCCAAAAAAGGCCAATTTTGTGTCAAGGCTACAGGGCTCAGGAAACAAGCTAGAGAGACGCGGCTTGTTGCATAAGAAACTTTTGGATGGGTTGCGTGTCATAAAGTTGGCCGATTTCTGATTTAGGTCCTGGACCGTTCTGGCAGCCGGTCCAAAGTTAGTCGGTTCAAATGGCCATTTTCGAAAAGTCCCAACTTCACAGAAAACAGTCAAAAATATGCCTAAATACGCTGTTTTGGGCCATTTAGTGAGACGCATATAACGGTTATTGGGGTCGCTGAACACGGTGGGCATAGTCGCAGCGCTGTGCGGTGCTGCTATCGTGCTGTACTGTTATGCAGCAGCCATAGCACGCTGTCTGTAGAGTTACTGTAAACGGCTAAACATATGTAACTTGGTGATAATTGTGTCTATCGTAAGGGGAATCGAGAGCTATGTTAGTTGGTGCACTCTCTAGCTTCCACCGTGCTGTACGTGCTGTCCCAAACACAGCACCGTCGATAACACTTTATTAAATCGGCATATTTGAAATTCGGCATACAGATAGTTTAGGACATGGCAAGCTAACATTTTGTATACTTATTGTATACTTATTGCGATGCTACTATATGGTTGCGCTGCAGTAGAGTGCTGCAGAAAACAGCACGGCCTATAACTAACTACAGATAACTTGCAATCGCCGGAAATTCTGCAGGCAACTGCGGAATAGCATTAGAAATTGTGCCTTGTAAGTCTCCTTCTTTGACATTGAAGTTTGTGTCTGGTTGCGCTGCAGTAGAGTGCTGCTGAAGTACAGCACGGACTATAACTAGCAACAGATAAACAGCAATCGCCGGAAATTCTGTAGGCAACTGTGGAATAGCATTAGAAATCGTGCCGTATGAGCTTCCTTCACCGACAGTAAAGTTTGCGTTTGGTTGCGCTGCAGTAGAGTGCTGCTGAAGTACAGCACGGCCTATAACTAGCTACCTAAAGTTACAATCATCTGAAATTTTGCATATTACTGCAGAAGAGCATTAGAAATGAGTGCTGCTGAAGTACAGCATGGCTTATAACAAACTACAAATAACTTTCTGCAACTTTCTAAAATATTCTTATGTGTAGTGGGTGAGGGCTTTTCTGCCAAAATCAAGAAAAATGGAGAAGTTGGTACTTTTCAAGCTTCTTTGTTTTATGGCTCGGTTGGCTATTAATTATTGTGGGAATTTTTAAAGTTTCTTTCATAAAGCTTTAACATTTTTGCTTAAGTTATACTGAGAACCTTAAAAATAAAATAGCACAAGAATAAAAATGCTCCGATAGAGCATGAAAAATGCAATATGGGTGACATTAGGTTTTGAGCGGACAGAGGACGAGGTTTTAAAACGTTAATATGGCAGGGGCAGGTTTTAAATGCCAGGAGGGCTAGGTTAAAAGCGCACTAATATAGACCAGCTTCGCTGAACAACCCATATTCGCGGGTACGCATGCTCCACTCGGGATTTGATCTTTATTGACATAAGTTCTAAATTCTTCAGCCTTCCAAGCGAGCTTGCTGATTTGAAATATTAGGCTTTTTACTTCAAGCGTTTTATTCTGCGCTGCTATATAGCGCAGAATTTGTGACACCAATTTTTACTGTATGTAATTAAGAGTTACATGAAATATATTAATTAAATTAATTAAATTATATTGCATATCATATATGTAATTATTACGTATTACGAGCATCACTGCATATATATAGTTGCAGACGCAGAGCTATGCTCACAAATTGGTAAACTGTTACTGAAAAACTGCCACCAGCATCAGTCCGGGCAGCTTCCGCGAATATGGGTTGTTCAGCGAAGCTGGTCCATATTAGTGCGCTTTTAACCTAGTCCTCCTGGCATTTAAAACCGGCCCCTCCCATATTAACGTTTTAAAACCTCGTCCTCTGTCCGCTTAAAACCTAATGTCACCCATATTGCATTTTTCATGCTCTATCGGAGCATTTTTATTCTTGTATACATATCTCTCAAAAATTACCTTGAATTATGTATGAATTTGCTGACGTGTATGCAAGATTTAATTGCAAATGTATTAAGGTGAGAAAACAAATAGTAAGGGTTCCACGGATTCGGGGCGGTTTAAAGTTACCAAGATTTTTATTGGCTGCTGATCCTGAACCTATTTTTCTAAACTCAATTTTCTATCTGATTAAAGTCATGGAAATTTCCTTTTGAACGCTACATGAAAATTAGATTTCTAGCTATTGGCTAGCTTCGCACTATGACCGGAAAGTTGAGAAGAAAGATGTCCGTTATTTGGCAGCTGAATCGTTTCTTTATGACATTATCCATTCTTGTAGGTTTTCTTGTTTGATTCGATATGTAGCTTTGACACTCCTTCTGGTTTTGGAATGGAAGTGTAAATGTTGTGAAAGTTGCAGTAAATTTACTCATGTTCTAACTGCCTACTAAATTTTATTATTTTCTCAGATAGGAGAATAAGAGAATAAGCTAAGGGATATAATTCCGAGCATGCACTACCGGTATCTTTTGCGCTTTCCCCCCAGCCCTACTTTTGATTTTTTTTGACCAATAACTTTGAAATTTGGTGTGGGTGCATACTTGTGGATAAAGATCCAAATACTCAGGATAAAAGTCTGCTTTTAAATATAGCTTTCAAAGAAGAGCTCAATACTCGTAACAAAGTGACAGATAAAAACTCATGAAAAACCTTTTTAAAATTCGAGTTTTTAACAATCTTCCGGGGCGGCAATAGCTAAAATTTAAATTCTTTTGTTCATAAAATTTCGCTTTTTTTAGCCTTCTTTCATATTTTCCTGATATTCCATTTCTAGCGGCACTAAATCCTTGACTCCTCAGCGAGAGCAGGAACCGCTGGGAAACTGTTGGCGAACAAAGCGCACTTCGTTATCTGCTGACGGTAGAAGCTCTATTACCCTTGCCATGATCCAGGTATTTCTAGGTGTAGGGCCTTTCACCAGGCAAACTTGGTTAAGCGTAGGCTTCCAGGGTTTTTCTCCTCTATTCTTTCTGAAATAGATAGTCTGAGCTTCCTGTAGCTCCTGAAGGTACAATGTTTTCCATTGCGACCTGAAGCCGCTCAGCTTCTCCTGAATAATATTGTAGTAGTCAATCAGGGCTCCTCCAGATCCGGGCAAGTCATTGGGTTCGCTACTGTTTTCAGAGCCTGGCAGCAGTCCAGAACTAATCGTTAGGCGAGTATCTGGAGCAATGAAACTCCCCGGTGTTAAGACTTTGCCATCTTTGAAATCCGGAGATGACTTCAACAGGGGGTGGTAGTTCAAAGTACCTTCAACTTCACAGACCAAAATATGAAGTTCATCTTCGGGAATCATAGAGCGCCATAAAACCTTTCGAAACGCTCTCTTGACCAGTCCGATTAGCCTTTCATAGAAACCTCCACACCAGGGAGATCCCGCAGGCAAGAACTTCCAGGCGATCTCCTTATCAGCGACGTGGCTCTCTAGGTCTTTAAGTGCATTGCCTTTCCTCCAAATGTTGCTTAGGATACTGGCGGATTTTTTGAACTGTGTTGCATAGTCCGACCAAAACAATTTAGGGCATCCGCGGCGTGCAACAAAGCGTTTTATGGCATTGATAGCTGATTTCGCTGTGCAACCCGCAACCAATTCTAGATGAACAGCGCGGGTGGAGAGACAGGTAAATATACAAATCCACCGTTTCTCAAAGGATTGGCCACGAAAACTCTTGATGTACAAGGAGTCCAGATAGTCAATCCCTGTATAGGTGAACGCAGGTGATATACTAAGCCTTTCCTTAGGCAGAGGGGCCATCTTCGGAGGCTTTAATGTACCACCCTCCGTTCTTTGGCATGTGTAGCATATTCTAATTGCTTTCTTTACCTGACAAAGTCCTTGGGGTTCCAATACTGCTTCCTAACTTTTGCCAAAGCCGCTCTGGCGCCAAAATGGTGGACTCTATCATGAGCAGCCATAATAACCAGATTGGTGCAAGGAGAATTTTTTGGGATGAGGACAGGAAATTTGGCGTCGTCATCTATCATGGCGTTTGCGATTCTTCCACCACATCTTAGAATGCCGTCAGTAAGTGTCAAATCTAGCTGCCTTGTAAATTAGGTCGGCCTTCCACTGGATAGCGAAGCCTTATCTTCCTCAAATTCCGCTTGAATAGCGATTATCCATAATCTTCTGGCTTTCTGCAGTTCTGGTGGAGTGATATCTCTGGAGGAGGGAACTGCTTGCAGTTTGCACCGCTCAACAAACCGCAAACAGTAACCAGTTACCCGTAGCAACCTCCCCAAGGTCGAAATTCTTTCTATATCAATATTGATCGGGTGCCGGATTTCCTGGTTGATCTGAGCTAACAATACAGTGGCAGGAACTTCTGCAAATGGAAGAACTGCTGTAGTATCGGGTACACAGTGAACTAGTTGGGAGTCATTGTGAATCTTGTGAGTTCAGCCAAGAAGGGCCTCTGAACCACAATGCTTCACTGTGTAGGTGTGAGGAAATGTCTTCATCGCGAATCCCTCTAGTTGCTAAATCCGCTGGGTTCTGTTTGGAGGGCACGTGACCAAATTGAATACCACTTGCTGCTCTAACCTCATTGACCCTTCTTGCCACGTACGGTTCCAGGTCCTTGCTTGAGCAAATCCACTGTAAGGCTATATGTGAATCAATGAACAGAAACTTTGACTTGGGCAAGACTGGTAATGCCTCCTCTATGAACCGACCGCTAAAAGTTCCAGGCGTGGTACGGTTATTCTTGGCTTCAGTGACACTCTGGCTTCGGTGACACTCTGGCTTTAGCGAAGAGTAGGTCACTGTCTTTACGAGGATAGGTCTGACACAAATAGACAGTTGCAGCATAGGCCACCTGACTTGCATCTGTGAAGCACACAAGATCGAATGGGTGTGGCTAGCAGAAATTGAATCTTCGTGGCAACTGAATCAATGAGGCACTTCGAATTGCCGATGCGATGTCGGACCAAACTTTACAGTGCTCCTGTGTAGCTGGGGTATCCCTGTCGACCTTTGCTTTCCATAGCGTTTGTAGCAGAATCTTTCCTTTTATGGACACTAGGCAAAGCAGCGGATCAAAAAGCTTCGCTATATACTTCAAAATTTCCCTTTTAGTTGCAGGGCCTTCGAATTTGGGAACTTCTTTGGCTGACATGGTATCATGATAAGTGTCCCAGGTGATGCCAAGGACCTTAACCTTGATATCTGTAACTTTGTCCTTATCGGGCAACATGGAAATGAACTGACGGTCGTTGGAGGTGAATTCGCGCAGATTCATCCCTGCTTTTGCGAATAGTGACTTAGCTTGTTGATAGGACGAATGTGCTACTGATGTGGTGTCGGCACTAAGAAAAATGTTGTCCATATAGGTATTGGCTCAAATCCGACAGTGGATTTGGGTTCGGATACAGATGGTGATTTATGGTAGCTCCCAGTAGATACGGAGAAGCTACTATTCCAAAGGGGATACGAGTGAAACGAAATTCCTCTATGTTGTTCCGGTTCCAAGGATTCAGCAAATCTTTGATCCAAAGGAATCTGAAGCTATCCCTATCGATACTCTGCAACTCCACTTGCAGAAAGGCTTTTTCTATGCCCGAGGTGTGTTATTCTTTGTCGGTGGTAGGTTCAAAGGCTTCAACCGCCTTATCATGCGGTCTGTTGAGTTATCAAATTCTACAGGTTAGAGGGGAAGTTTGGGAGCCATGTCTTGTATGGAATAAGCGTACACGTGGAGCTTGACGTTGTTGTCACCAATGAGCACGAACTTGACAACTTCGGCTGTAAGCTTTTTAGTAGCTTTAGCATTGAATCGAGCGGTTTCTAAAATAACTTGCCTCAGTGGTTTTAAGCCCATGCGATCCGCAATTTTCTTGTCAATACATGTGAATCTGGCTCCAACATCTAAGTACAGATGAACGGTGTGGATAACTCCTGAACTGGGGTTCTTTGCTTTGCAGGGAAACGAGGCCATGATGACATTGCCTTTTTCTCCATTGGCAGCAAGGTGGACTTGCATGACCTCCGGCGACTTGTCTTGTGAGGTGGCAATCGGCAATCCGTTGTGGATACGTGATGACTCGATTGTGTAGGCACAGATCGTTGCCGTTGTCTGCAAAACGCTGAGGTGTGTTTAGCACTTTTGCAGCAATAACATGACTTCACCCGCTTGCAGGTTTTTGTAGTATGACCTGTTTGGAGGCACTTGAAACATACTCTTTTGAATTTAGCCAACTTTACTCGACGGTTGACATCAGGGATTACAGTGCAAATATCTCCGCAGAAAAGACATTGGTGGGACTGCGTCGTCTTGGTTGTGTCGTGTTTAGATGTTCCTTGAAGAAATGCGGCTGTAGCTGGCATTTCTGTCGACAACGGTTCCACGTCCGCTGTAGCTTTCTTCACTTTCTTATTTTCTTTGACTTGCCACTTGAAAATTCTGATTAAAGCATCCAAAAACTCTTTCATAGACCAATCCGTAACTTCTTGGTCCTTAAGTATTGCCAGTTGAGATAGATTCTTGTCTAGCTCGCCTGGCAGCTTCTTTAACAGCAATGGAATATACGCTTTCAGTGATGACGCATCTACCCCCATACGGTCCAAAGAAATGGTAATTGCTCTTGTGTTATCGATGAACTTCTCTAAATTGGACAGATTCTCTTTGACTTGTGGCATTGTTCCTAGAGCTTCCCAACTAGCTACGATGATGTCCTTCTGACCACCGTATGCTTTTTTGAGGATATCGATCGCCTCGTCGTATCGATCCCCCTGTAGACCCAGACCATTGACCTTATCGTATGCTGAACCTTTCAAGCTTTGCTGGAGATAATCCATCTTCTGCTTATTGTGAAGATTTGGGCGTGAGTGAATGTTCACCTCAAATGAGTCCTAAAGATTTGGCCAGGTTAACTTATCTCCTGCAAAGCAAGGCAGCTGTAGCTTAGGAAGCTTACTTGTTAGGGGCTGAAGGCTGTGTTGATTCTGACTGTGACTGTTGTGGCCGGAATCATCTCCGCCTTGTGGACGAATGGTCGTAATCACCTGTTCAAAAAGTTGTTTCAAGTTGCCATTTCCGCCATGTGGTTAGCAAGATCATCCTGTCGTTGTTGTTCTATCCTTTTTAATTCTTCTGCATCCCTGCGCTCGTCTTGATAGCAAAGAAACTCCAGAAACGGCTGGGTTAAATTTGGTTGGACTGAAGGACCAGCTGGAATTTGCCGCAGGTCTGTCAGTCGGTGCAGCAAACTTTCTGGTGAAACGAGATTTGGCGCAGACGTAGCAGATTGGTCTTCGGGTGTAGATTTGGCAGCGCGGATCATAGACGGAGAAGGATTGGGTTGTTCTTGGGAGTTGGGTGGTTGGTCCACGGGCGGTTTAGGTGTAAATATTCTTTCGAAGGGTCGGGCTTCCGACGGAGAAGGGGTTCTCCCGGAGGTGGTGTTCACGGGAGGGTAAGCGGCAGGAGACCTTCCCTAGGATGAATTTGAAACAGTTTTGGATCACAGTTATAGGTATCGAGGAGCTCAGCTTTAGTAAAAGTAATTAGCATAGTAATAGGCACTGTGGAAGCGTCATATCAGTACAGCTATTACAACTCCAACAAAATTCGCGACCCAATGTTCTTAATGCTTCGTATAGATTGTCAGAGAGTGATCCAATAACTTTGTGATTGATACAGTGGATGCACCACCAGCTGGAACAATCGTCGCATTGCAGAGACTCTGGAACATTGTGCTGGCAAATGACGCAGGTAGCGTCGTCGGAATGTAAAAGCAAACTGTCCGGGCATCCATTGAAAGTGAAACAGTTCTCTGCTACCAAAATTGTGGATAAAGATCCAAATACTCAGAATAACAGTCTGCTTTTAACTATAGCTTTCCAAGAAGTGCTCGATACTCATAACAAAGTGACAGATAAACTCATGATAAACCTTTTTAAAATTCAAGTTTTTAACAATACTGGAGGCTGATGAATTCAAAAATTCAAGAATTTTAAAATTTAAAAAAATTTTAAAACATTTAAAATTTTAGTTTGGTTAGGAGAGACCAAGGGGAACCAAAAATTTTTTGAAAAAAATTTTGCTGAAAACTTGCATACATGGGTTTACTGGGGAGTTGAGTACGAATCTGAAATCCGTTTTTCGATTCAGCTTTTCGTTAGCTCAGTATAGGCTTACATGTTAAGCTTACAACTTTAGCTTATACTGAGCTAACGAAACGCTGAAATGAGAAACGGATTTCAGATTCGTGCTCAGCACCGCAGAAAACCCCTGTATGCAAGTTTTCAGCAAAATTTCTTTCAAAAAATTTTTGGTTGCCCTTGGGCCTTACCAAACTAAAATTTTAAATTTTTAAATTTTTTAAAAATTTAAAAAATTTTGAATTTTTGAATTTATCAGCCTCCAGTATGCACCCACACCAAATTTCAAAGTTATTGGTCAAAAAATCAAGAGTTAGGGCTGGGGGGGAAGCGCAAAAGATCCCACTACCGAAAGGTAGAGCGTGCATAGTCGACGCTTGTTTATTCATCGCCACAGCAATAACGGATATTTCTACACTAGCCACACAAAGAAACTTAATGAATCGAAGGTGATCTCAGGCCCATCGGCCTTAGCTCACCAACAAAAATGAGTGTATACATTGGCGTTGCATAATGCAAAGGTCATTGTATATATAAGACCCTTACCTTTAAGTCAACCTACCAAACAATTGTAAAGACGACTTTGCGAACAAAAATTGAGACTGTTTTCAGGTTATATTTTCACATTTCGCCACTAAAACCTAAGGAGAGCAGGTTTGTGGAGTGGAGAGAATTTGGATTCGAGATTTAAGACTCTCTCTGACACTCTTTTCCAAAGCATATACTGTTTGCTCAGAGTGGATTACCATTTTGTTGAAAACTTTAGCTAGATTGCTGTACAGTGTTAATTAAGAACTGACCTTACCCAAATAATTTTTATTCCCTGGAAAGGAAAGGCATAACTTCAATAAAATTGTTTTCGTGTTTTTCCAAGCTAGATATCTATGTCTCGTATGAAAAGCTGCTAGAAACAGCCAACTAAGACTTTTAAGCCTACTTCCTATTGATTGAGCCTGGCTTACTTACTAAGGCTTCTGCTTGTCAAGTAATTTACTTCTCATTTTGCTTCTGGCTTGTTCGAGCTGAATAACACGATACCCCAGTAGTGTTATTGGATCTAAATTGCTGGTGATATTCCTAGAGAATTCAAATCCGCATGGAATTTGTACTTCACGTTTTGTGTAGGCAGAGTTTTGATTTTTTTAGCAAGATAACCATGAAAATTTCTCCTTTTTGCTTTACTGCTTAGTGTCAGATTAGTGCACAATTGGGCAGTGGCAATATTGAGCAATTTAGTGCAAAATACAGCTATAAAGTGACAGCGACGAAACACAATAACAGTTCAAAATAGGAGCGCTCGCTTAGCTGAAGAGTACTCTGACCTCACACCACAATAGCCGATGTAATAATTCCACCTCACAAATAACGATGCTGCGCTTAACAACTCAGGCAGTCGAATAATCAGTAATTAGTAATGTGTAATCAGTAATAATAATTAGTAATCAGTAATGTGTTGGGGATTGGGGAAGCAGGCATTAATCAGACAAACAGTCTTTGATCACTAAATATTCATTTTATAACCTTTCATTGTACAAGCGCAATGTCAATGGCTTAGGGCTAAATTAAATAGGCAAATGAAATTTAGTTGGTCAAACTGTCGAAGATGACATTTTGCTAAATTATTTGTTAATAAGCAGATTTTATGCTAAATCTTGGCATAGTCAAACCTGGCACCTTGCCTTTGCGTTATCAAATAATTTACTTAG